>SNQJ01S0250112.1:0-12889 GCA_010110895.2 Picea sitchensis
CTCCAGGTGGAATATTCTCCCCTAAAATATAGGAGACTGGATAATGACTAATTATGACTAATAAACAAGGAATAACCTTAGGAAAAATAAATCCTAGGTGTGTGTGAAGTAACTCCAACAAGTCTGAAAGAAGGAGAGATCAAAGGATTAAAGGAAAACATGGAGAAATTGGAGCAGGAAGTGTGCACAAAGGATGAAAAGATATCCCAAGTTCAAAAGGAAAAGGTAGTCTTGCAAGAGAATATTAATAAATTGAATTCAAGATTAAGAGGTAAAGGTTTGTGGCAAGGAGATAAACATATCATATGGGATTCTATAGTTGTTGAGGCTACTAAATTTAGATCATATTTGAATTTTGTAAGTGATAAAGATAAGATAGCAATCACAACCAAGCATAGATGCATTGTTGTTAATGAGACTTTATCCAAAAATCCATCTGAATGGGCACAAAATGCCATTAATCATCTCAACTCGGTTCCTCTTGCAAATCTCCAGACCATTGGGGTAAAATAAAGGACTACATTGATCATCTGGGCCAAAAGGATTATTGCAAAACATGATCTTTTGAAATCAATTCTGAATAAAGCAACACAAATGGAACAAAGTGTGCAAGATTTCAAGAATATATTTGAAGGATTGTTCATAAAGGGACTTCCATCATTCTAGGATGGTAAAGGTAATTTGCATGAATAAGAAGAATATAATGCACTATTGACTCAGTTAAGAATGGACCACTCCAAATTTGAAACCCTGGAGGAGGGTTTGAAAGGCGTTACTTTAGTTGATAAACTGAGTACATATTTTGAAATTCTAAATCAATTTAAGACAATCAAACTTGGTCTACCTATCATGTCATATGCCACTTGTATTGACTTGGAAATTTTGATGAAAGAAATGACAGATTATGAGATTCCTTCATAATTGCAATGGAAGGAAATAGTCAGATTGGGCAAGACCAAATGTAATTTCCCAGGATCGAGTAAATGATTTCCAGTTGTCGACCAAAAGGCAACAAATCAAATGAATATACAATCAAAGCCAAACGACGAAGATAAAGGACCAAACCGCAGAAATAACCGTAAATCCCAAATTTTGTGAATTAATTTTTTCTATTTTAGTGTAATCAGTTTAAAACGAATGAAATTAATTGTTGTATAAATATTGTAGGTTTTGATGTATTCGAGTTTGGAAGAAGAAAAAAGGACAAATTGTACTGATCATTGCAACAATTTTTGAATCTGAAAGAATACAAGTGGAGATGTTTTTTCATGCCAAAGATTCATGCGGTGATGACCTGAAGTATGTGTTTCCTTTCATGTGTGTTTTTCTGGTTTGCTTTCGCTTCATCTGCAACCTTTCATATGTTTAAAATTGGATGTTAAAGGGTCTGAAATTCATCTAAATGGTGCTTTAGATTCAGGCAATTTTAAACTTTTTTTTTCTTTCTTAACTCATAAGAATTCATCTCTTTGGTGCTTTGATTGATGTTATATGTTTCTTCATTCTTACATCTTATCACAACAAATTAAAAGACTGAAATTTCATCACCTACCTTTCCTTTTCTTCCTTGAGAACTCTACCTACCAAACATTGTTTCAATTGTTTTCAGAGTTGACTCCATTGCCGAAGAAGTTCCTTTCCTTCTTTCCAGGAAACCCCATAAATATTTCATCAAATCAAAACCTAGACATTAAACCTTTAGAAAAGATCCATCTTCCAAGAGACCAAGTGACAGAAGAGAACCCTCTGTAAACTGAAAGGGCTATTTTTCAGTTCTGAAGTGGTTTTGTGGTTACCTTTGTAAGTTGTCCCCTCAGCCTAGGAAATTTACTTGGTGCTAACACAACATTTGAATCAAGACTCGAAATTCCAAGCTACTTTTTAGAAAAGGGTAAGAGTGATAATTCTCCTTCTTCTAGTTCCAATTTTTCTTCAAAAATAAAAATACCATTAGAAAGAAAGATAAATAATCCTCTAATTTTGAGTTCATTTGTGGGTAAAAAGTTAGGTGGTAAAGAGTAGAGGGAAGAACCCAGTAACCTTATTGTCATAAGAAATGAGCCTAAATATTTACCACATATAGAAAGTAGGTATCAAAATTTCAAGGACCCTCATTTGGGGAGTAATTCATGCCGAGGGATGGAATAAACTAACCTAGAGTTGGAAGGGAAGAACCAAACTAGATAAAAACTTAGGCCAAGGAGAGATAATTCTTAGACAGAAGATGTAGGGATAGAAGGTGGCCTCACTGGAACCAGTTATTTCTTCAAAATTTGATCAAAATCATACCTATTACTAGCAACTAAGAAATCCAAAAGAGAGGTAAAGGAATGCCAGCAAATGACCATTATGAGGACCCTTAGAGCAAGGTGTGCCTCTGTTAGGGTTTCCCATGATAACCTGGTCCTTGAACACAAGAGGGGTAAAGGGTGCCCGCAAAAAGTTATCCCTCAAAATATTGTTCTCCCATTACAAGCAAGATCGCACAACAATTCAATAAAATATGTTTAAAGAATTCAAAGTAGAAGTCATTTTTTCCTCCTGCCTACAAAAATGGTTATTATGTTCATTAGATGTATAGAGTAGGTCAGTAGGCATTATAACAGGTTGGAAAATTCAATGGAAGTTATTAACTTGACATTTATAAATGCTAGTATGTAGGTTGATCTTAGGTCAAAGGTATTGGGAAAGGTGTTTCTCATTTTTCAATCCATATGGCCCTTGTGGAGAAAGAAATCCCTTCTAGGACAATTTCAAAATACTGGGCAATACCATAGAGAAAAAATTTATTCTGGGAGATAACACCAAATTCATTATATGTGGACTAATAAGTAAGAATTTACACTAAGAAACTACAGATTTCAATTTTGAAAGTATTAATATTAGTGTTTCTAAAGTGAAAAATTGATTCTAATAGTGTCAATATTTATTTTTGATAGTGTCAATATTTATTTTTGGAAGTGTCAATTTTGATTCTAAAAGTGTCAATTTTCAATTCCAAAAGTGCGAATTTCAATTCCAAAAGTGAGAATTTCAATTTTGAAATCTAAAAGTGTCAATTTTGATTTTAAAATTGTGAATTTTCATTCCAAACATATCAATATCAAATTGTCAAAATGTATATCTGGATTTCAATATTTTGAGCTTATTTTCTAATGTGTATATATTTAAATCTAAGATTAATGTACAACATTTTATTTTTTGTATGTGTGTGCATAATATCACTATGACAAGCATTGCTAAGTATATCAAGATTGAAGAGAAGCAACAAAATAAAAACATGAAGTGATGATCATCAATGCACTGTAGAGTTGCAATTTTTCATAAATATTTAAAGTAGTGGACAATAAGGTGACAGATCCTTACCAACTAAGCTAACCTTAACTACAAACACTATAACTTGTTTATTACAGAAAATTTATTCACAAAACCCACATCCTAGGCTAGGAGGGAAGGGATCAATTGACCTTTAATAGTTTAACCTGAAGGAATAGTTATTAATTAAAATCGACAACTAATTTATGAGTTGTTACATGATAGAACTCATTAAAAATGATAAGTATGGATGTTGTTTATTAAAATAAAGTCTCATTCATCAAAATCACTCTCATGCTTTCTATAATGTTCAGGTTGTTCTCGCCATTCCTCAACTTCTTCAAATCCCTTCCCATTTATTTTTATTATCTCTCCATTCCATCCTAATTTTGGTGACCATACCCTAATGATGTTATTCACATTTATGGATATAATTCCTTCTAATTCAAAAACCCACTATTTAGTTCTTTTTAACAATTTTTTGTGCAAAATTTGGTTTTCTTTTGATGTTCCCATGGTCTTCCACCAACAAACCATTACCTTGTATGTCTTAGCAGTAATAATTAAACCTTGGTAGACATTGTCCTCTACCCTAGCCAACCATATTACAAAATGTAGGTATGATGATGATATTATGAGAATGTGTCCCTCAATAACATCTTCTCTTGGAGATAATTCATCTCTAGGATTGTTACATAGAGGCCCAATGTAGTGATCCTCAATAGTGTGGACAATATCCCTCAATTAGGCTTTCGTGATTTCATGTGTGGGTCGTATATGAGAGTTTTTTCTTATTTCTTGCATTGTGGATGGCCATAAATTATTTATTGAGTGTCAATGTTCACAATGGGAATTCTAATGCTTTTAAGTTACTCTCCCAATAAGTTATCTTGGGATGCAAATATTGTTCCCCTCCTTTGTTAGTCCCTTTCTTCCATAATGAATTATATGCTTGCAATCCTTTATTCATTTGTTCCATGTCTAAAGGTCTCTTTACCTATATATTTATCAATTAAGGTTTCCCTATAGGTAATTTTGGATGACCACCAAGCAGTGTACACCACACATTAATAGGAGGTGACCACTTTTCATCCCAAACCAAGGCTTTATATTGCATAACTAGCATACCAACAATGAGTTGGAATTTGAAGAATCGGCATCCTTTGATACCGATTAATTTTAGTTACCATCCAAAATGTGTGGATCCAAAAATATTTTGAAGTCAAAGAATATAAGAATTAGATATGGGATAAAGGAATTGTGGTCCTCGTATGTCCTATAAGTGTCCATCGTTTCTTGCAACAAAAATATGTTGTTCCACTTTATCTGAGATAATAACCTTCCATAAGTTCCATATATGTCTCCATGTGTGTGTCCCATTGGGAGGAAACCAACTTCAACAATTTCAAGCACCCTCCTTGCTATTAGAAGGGATGCAAATGCAAACACATGGCAATTTTTGTTATCTCCCACACAATTATCCATTTGTAGCAATCATATGTGTGGCAGTTTTCTACTTAACATATAAAAATTTGTATTATCAACACTTACCTTAGGCACTTGCATATCATCTTGCTTGTAGAACAAACTATTCAGTTTGTAATAGAGCATCATGCTATGGGTGGTTTGATGTACCCCTTTTGTACAAAAAAACCCCATATCTATCCACCATTGGTTCTTCAAGATCTTCTGGGATTTATCTATTGAATTCACGGTGAAGTTTCAACCAATCTCCAGAAAGAAAAGGTTGAGTTGGTTGAAGCCCCCAATCTTATGTCCATGTGTAGCATGCTAGTCAAAGAAACTAGGAGATTCAAGACACTAATACTAGCCTTTGCCTTCTTATCTAACCTTGGTATATAATTATTTTCCTTGTCCATCTTATCATGCACAATGCTCAAGTAAGTGCTAGGATGCTTCTCTAAATCTAGTGTATGGACATATTACACATTTTGACAACTTGTAATATAGTTATTATGGTCCACTTGAACTGCTCACAACTGTTCTACTTCAGCTAGGCCAATGGTGGCCTTAAGTTTGCGAGTGATTGATACGCAATCATTACACCTTGCAAAGAAGTTGTGGTCACAACATCTAGAAATTGTTTTCTCATTATTTTGTTGAAATGGAATTGTGACACTTGAGGAAGACCCATCATAACCATGTCCTTCTTAACCTTTTTTAGAAGTGAAGCCTAGGTATTATTTGAAGGTGATAATCTAATAGGTTCACTTGTTTGTTATGATCCAAGGGGGGCATATATAGAGCTAAATGTATGTGATATGACCCCAAGGGGGAGAATATATGGGCCTAAATGTACATGTAATGTGTGAATATATATGTAATAGGGTCAGCCTAGTAGTGAAGGGGCCTCATGTGCAAGTGTAAATAGGTATATATAGAGATCATGTGTTCATTAGTGGTGACATGTGAATTGTGATGTATGGATGTATTTGGTTATGTGGAGGAGATTCTATAGGGATAAATGTATATGATATGACCCCAAGGGGGTGAATATATGTGTCTAAATGTACATGGAATCTCTAAATATATATGTAATAGGGTCATCCTAGTAGTGAAGGGGCCTCATGTGCAAGTGTAAATAGGTATATATAGAGATCATGTGTTCATTAGTAGTGACATGTGAATTGTGATGTGTGGATGTATTTGGTTATGTGTAGGAGATTCTCCTACTTTTTAATGAGTTATTGTGTAACTTATCTATCTTGGAGTTGTGCTCCACGCTCAAATTTTGTACATGGTGTGTACTTATATTCTTTTATGATATTTTAATCATTCGGTTCATTACATTTGGTATCAGAGCATCGATACTAGGGTTTTGCAGCCTCGAACAAGTCATCTTGGATTTTTTGCTATCACTTTTTTTGGGGCCACTTTAGAAATTGAAACTTCGAGACTGTTTGGAATGCTTGTCAAAGTACCTATGGTACAAAATTTATATTCTAGTTCATTTCACTTTTAGAGTTACACTCTGTGGAAGATAGGGTTTTTTACTAGTCCTGTAACTAGTCTCAAACAGGTGTTCCAGGAAAAATAGTCATAAATTCTTCATAGAAGATCCAAATTCTGTGAGATCAATTGCATTCAAAAGAGTATAGTCTGTAGTATTTTGGGTGTGAGCTTTAGAATCAGATATCAAATATTGGGTGTGTGGCATGTTGTACAAGTTCTCTCTCCTCGAAAGGCCAAAACTCAGCAAGTTTTGAGAAGGTTACCATAACTTTCATTTGACACGCCCAATTTTGGTCAGACCTGTGGCATTGTAGAGAACGAATTTCATAATACTACAGGTCAAAATTTCAAACTCATTGGGGCCGAAATTTCAAAAATACATCAAAAGGAAGGTTGGTCAATAGAACAGACTCCAAATCGGGGTTTCAAAGGTATGTTTACTTAAAACTATCATAACTTTTGATTGGGATGTTAGATTGATCTGATTCAAAAGCCATTGGAAAGAATAAACATAGAATATTATATTGGAGCAAGGATTATAACCATTTTCTATCATTATCCTTAATATACTGAGGTTTTTAGTTAAGGGTTGGGGTTAGACCTGAATTAAGAATCAATGGAAATACCTAAACTTACAGGAGATGAAGATAAAGGTGAAATCAATCCCATGGAATGGTTGAGGATGGTAAAAGAACATTTTATTAACCCTTTTTAGGCAAGCCTTAATTTTGATGGTGAAGCTTATAAGTGGTGGAGAATCCTTGATCAAGATACTAGACTCTACTTCACATGGGAAGAATTTGAAAAACTCTTCTCATATAAATGGATTAGGGATACAAAAATGGAGGAATTGCACAGAATTCTAGATGAATTAAAAGAATCAAAGGAAGATATTAAGAAGAAGGGTGAGGAGCTATCTAAGATATGATCACTTAATGAATCACTCATTAAGGAGGTTAAGAACCTAAAGCAAGAAAATAGTAGCAAAGCAAGGTGGGAAATGAATGATTCAAGGGAAGAATTGAAAAAGAAAGATGAAGAGGTAGGTAGATTATGAAACCATAATAAAAAACTATTGGATGAGGTTATGAGATTGAAAAAAGAAAAGAATAATTGTTGAAATTAGGAATAAAGAATGATCCTGGATGAAGAATCTACCAAAAGACTTGAAGAGAAAATTTGCAAGAAGGTTGAGAAATCCTTAAATATTGATCAGGTAAAATCAGAAATGAAATCCAGAATTGAAGAAGGACGTCAGAATTTGATAAATGGGGTGACATTGCAACTTCAAAAGGAGAAAGAAGACAAGATTCAAGAAGGTCACCAGAAGATACTTGAAGAATTTGAAGTCCATCTAGAGGATGTACATGCTAGATATGATGGTATTATCTCCAAGACAAGAACAATCAAAGAACAATCAAGGAAGATAGAGGATTCCATTGTCTATGAAAATAATTTAGATGAAATGCACATGCAAAGTGAAGAACAACCATCAACAACCGTCAAAAGTGGAACAATATCGACACCCTCATTACCAGGAAACATTTCAAGGAAGACAAGAATGTGTCAAACTTCATGCATTTTGATAAACATATAATGCGTCAAACTTCATTGTAAGTAGTGTTCTCTTATTTATTTCCGCTTGTTTAGTAATAGCGGAATTTGATGCCAAAGAATGTAGCACAAATTCTCTTCTTGAATTTTCATTCAAGAGACTCGCCTACTTAATACCCTCAACCATCGACCATTTGTTGCCTTCAAGTCACCATTGTTAAGGATATATTTATAGTTGTAGAAAATGTTTCTTGGTATTCCATAAGCTTGATACTATGTGTTTTGTCTAACATATAATGAGTCAAGCATCATTGTAAGTAAAGTTTTCTTATTTATTTCCCCTTCTCTAGAAATAGTGGAATTTGATAGTTAATCAATGGTGTACATGCTCTTACAACTTAACAAGTCACCAAGGGTGAGAAATAACCTGTATGTCGTGCAGCATTCAATTTTGCAGGGGCTCATATATACACCATCAGATCACCTTGGTATATACGTCTGGATATATTCGATGATGTATATACCCTTAATCATCAACCCCAATAGTATTTTAGAAACACAATCATTTTTACAGCAAGGTGTAGTGTGCATTCATGTAATAAAAGAAATTCAATCAAATGTTTCAAAAGAGTTTGTACTCAACCTACTTTTAGAAGATGCACTCGTCCTTTAGGATTTCAACTAATTGTGTAGCCTTCTAGTCACAAATAGTACATCAACACAATCTGCAATACCCATAGGTGGATACTCCAACTATAGAGGAGTTGATTCTATTGCATCCCATAATTTGACCTTAATTTCATTACACTTTCCTTTAATATCACATCTAAGGGGGCACCACTAAGCTCAAGAAAGAAATTCGTAGACCATATCCAAAGAAAACCTCTCATATGCAACATTTCTCACAATGGATGAAGACTTTCTCAATTAAAGCTATGAATTCATTACCATCTAGTTGTGCAAAGTGAACTGCCTCTCCTTCTAGAACATTTGAATTGTTCTCACGGTGATATAAATTGGATCTAAAAAACACTAATGGACTAGATTCGCCTTTTCTCTCAATAAGTTAATGTTTTCATTTTGGATCATTTTTATTTGTGAACCTTCAAAATTGGTAATGCCTGCAACCCTTAGGACAAAATCTATTTTAAAATACACCATTTTGTTTATTGGTTGGCTAAGGTACTAAACAATCATTCTTTAACTCAAACAAGCAAATGTTGCAATGCAATTGTAGTTCATTCACTAGCACACCAAATGAGAGAGGTACCAAATTCTTCCCTTTAACAACATTACTCCCATCCATATTTATCACAAGACCTATGGCTATGCAATCTCTTTACTCTGAACATCTATGTAATAGTCTAACTTTTTTGAGAATTATTGTTGACTTGGATTCTTGTGGAACCCTTTTAACTCCATTATTAGATCAATAACTATTACCCACTCCTCATTATGTGGTTCATAGCTCATAAAAGTGTTTATTCATTCATTCTCAACTTTTTTAGGGAGTACTCAATGTGGTTAACTATCTATGATGTATCCCATTCAATAAAGGTGCCATTTGCTTCTAAAAATGTGTATACACCTCTTGATGCATGTGAAAATGGAATATTTCCATTAAAAACGTTAATATTGTTCAAAACAACACATCCACATTTGATGTGGATGTTATGCAATTGTTTTATACCTGGGTAGGCTAATCTCTTGACTACTTTTTAACCATCCTATGGTCGGTCCACATAGTGTTCAAAACCTAACATCCCAAAGAATTTTGTGCTAATTAGAAAATTCAAAGACACAATGTATGGATATTAGAATAATTTTTACAATCAATCTATAATTTTTCACAAATCACTAGTCTTCTTAAATATAACCTTGAATTAGGATTAGTAACTATATCACCTTCAAGTAAAGGCATAGGTGAGGTGGTCAAGGTATACAACTTATGGCTAGGTGGTGAAAAATCACTTATTTTATTTTCATTTTTGTATTACACAAAACACGCATAGATAACATGTTCTAACTTTGTGTTTCTTACTATGAGACCTCTTAATTCTCTTAAGTTCACTTAAGCATTCTTCAATGTCAATGCATAGTTGTGACATAAACCAGATTTGAAGAGGATCCATTTTTTATATTTCTAACTTTTGCTAAAACATGGGAGGTATTTATTCTATACTAGATTTTAGTTCAAATCTAGACTATCTTCCAATTCGATAATTTATGTATCAATACAGGTGACTACCTCATGGAAATTTATTGAAATGTCATCACTTCCACTATATTGTTATTGCAAAGAATCAAAAACTTGATTTGGTCCTAATAGGGTCATGAATATTCATTCACTTCTATGAAATGTGTTTTTTGGTCTTTATTAAACCTCTCCTAAGTTTTGTTTAATTTGGTTTTACCAACTAGGTTATAGAAGCTATATTTTAACCCTTCTTAAATAGTTTTCCCTCTTATCACCAATTACTTTGAACCCAATCTATTTCTTAAGGTCACCCAAACTCTTTCTTGAGGTCATTCAATAATGTCACCTAATATGACATATTTTGTACTTTTTACAAAGGGTGATATGATTAGTAGAAGACTTGTAAAATTATCAACTGGAAACATGTGGAAGTGATTATCCATTATTCCATGATACAAAGGGACCTAAGGAATGTTTATACTAACATATTAGGAGTAGGTCAGGTTATTATTGTTTTTGTTTAGAATTGGTGACAATGAGCTATGCATATATTTATCACTCTTACATAAGGAAACCACCATGCATGCCTCCCATAACAAGTTGAACAAATACAGGCAATCTCTCCAACACTTACAAGACGTAATGTGCCATATGAAACTTGAAATTCTATAACTGGAATTACATGGTAATGGACTTTTAATGACTCTTTAGATATTGGGCTGAATAACTAAATACCTATCTTAACAAGTGATTGAACTACTAAATCTTTTGCATGATAAAATAAGAATCCAACATACTTGAATGGCTTTATTTTGTAACGCATCCATAATTGACCAAATTATTGACTCGTATGTTCATTGACCCCTCAATTCAATTCACTATCCTGGGAGACCTCAATTCACTATCGTAAGTTATTTTTAGCCATCATAATTAGATAATATGACAATTACCTTATGATTTTTGCTTTATGATTAATGGTCATACGTATTGAGAGAGGAATTTGAGAATATATAAAACTTTTAAAGTCCCTCAATTGTGCATATTTTTCCATGCGTGCACATGTTGGTGAATAATGATGGTATGTGGAAATGTCATTAAACTACAATTACTTGGATACATCTAATTACTTGGTGTCTTCTCCAAATGTATCAAGCATTTCAAAGATGAATGAAGTCATGAGTCCATAGTGTATGCACACTTGAAACATGTTGTACGACATTGTCGTGATCACCAATTTACTTTTGAACGCATTCTCTGAGACTTGGAGCTTACAGATGTGTGGAGAGTTGTGAGATTCTATGATTTGATTTGAAGGTTTCAAAGGTCTATAACTCAAGTCGCTTCCATGTCATTTTACATTTGCAATTGTTCTTCAACCTTTCTTTGTTCTTTGCTTATTCTGATTTCTTGTTTTATTTCCATGAGTGGAGCGATACCCACAAATAGCATTGCCATCCATTGGTATCCCTAGCATATTCTAATGCCTTGTTTTTGTGATTTCCATCCTTGTTAGTAATATTTGTTGTTAGTGGTGAATAAGAAATGCAATGTCTGTGAAGAAATTGTGGTCAATGATTACAATGTTTTTCACACCACTTTTTCACATGTATTTGCTCGATTGTTGGAGTTGTGGTTGGGTTGATTTGGTTATTGTGTCGTTCCTTTCTAGCACTTTGAGTGTTCTTCAACGTTTTTTTTTTCCTTGCTCGTTCTAATTTCTTGTTTTATTTGCAGAGTGAAGGGATACACACAAATGGCATTGTCATCCATTGGTATCCCTATCACATTCTAATTCATGATTTGTGTGCTCTCTGTCCTTGTGAGTAATATTTGTTGTTAATGGTCACTAAGAAATGCAATGCCTGTGAAGAAATAATGGCCAAGGAATACAATGTTTTTCACACCACCTTTTCACATGTATTTGCTTGATTGTTAGACTTTTGATTAGGGTTGTCTAGCCATTGTGTTATTCATTTCTAGCACTTTATTTTTTTATAGGTAGTAATTTTAATATTAATATGGAAAATTTGTGTAGGAATTTAGTTGTATAGGATTGATTTTTTTGTTCAAACCTAAGGGTTGACAGAGACTATGTGTGTGCCACAAGTCAGCATTGTGCACATGCTTGAGAATATACATTATGGAGCGCCAAGTTTTAGATTCTGCGCCACCTAAGGATTTATTGTTCGTGCCAACCCATTTTGTACTGTGTGCAAGGACTTAAAGAAATCACATGCAGGATGGATCCGAAAATATCTTCAAGAATCATTGTAATTGATTTTGCGACAACCTGACTAGTCATGGTCGAGGTTATGGATGAGATGGCAAGTTCGTTATGATTGCCACACTTCGTGGAAGATATGGGGGGATGCATACAGATATGTAAGGGTTGTTATTTTGAGTAAATAGGGGGTTCATTGTATTGTGAGCAACAAATGAGACAAAGATCAAATTAGATTAGTTATTACTTCTTGTTATGTCTAGTTTTTGCAATGGAAAGAAAGTAGATCAAGATCTGAGTGCATGGCTAATCTTCGTTTTGAATGTTAACATATCATGACTAGGATACGGCCCTATTGTATCTGATTTATTTGAATGAATGAAATGGATGAGTACATCTTGAGCACATTTATCTCTACATCTGCTCCGAAATCGGATTCAGAAGCCTGACAGGGCATGAAAAATGCTCAAAAATGAAAGTGCTCGGAATCCGACGAAACCAATTTCATTGTGTCCGTCTCGTCTTTCCGATTCCGGCGGTATATTTACTTTGTCAAACGGACTCCGTATGCGAAAGTTATCGCGTTCTGATCGGAAGCCCAAACAGGGAAAAAGTCAAAGGTCAACTGG
>SNQJ01S0250113.1:0-12889 GCA_010110895.2 Picea sitchensis
ACAAGTCAACAATGGATCATCAACATGGTTTTTCAACTTTTCTAATATAGCATCATCCTTGGGAATGATCACATCAATGTGCTTTTATGTAAAGTAGAACTAAAACATATGAGGACTCAATAGTATCATCCCAACTAATGGCCCATTTGTGTCTATTTGTATTCCCTCAACCATCATTTTTAGTAGGCTTCCCATATTCCCAAGTAGGTTTAGGATTAACTATAGTAGAAAGTAGGGAAATCATTGTTTACTTCAAGCAAGCTAGGATGAGGCCTCAAAGGTAAGTGTAAAGATAATAGAGGGGGTTGGTTAGGTGGTTGGTCCCCTAAATAAATATGTTTAGTTTGTGTAAAATGCAATAAATATGTTTATTTTGTATAAAATGAAAAAACTATTCAAAATCATCATCGAAGACCATGAGTAACTTGACATTATTTTTCTTACCAATTCTTTCAACAATTGCATTTAACCCTTTATTTTGGAATTTTTAGAAGGAAATTTAAAAAAAAAGTTTCAAACAAGAGAAGACAATAAACAAGAGAAACGACAATAAACAAGAGAAGACAATAACAAATAATAAATGATGGAAACTATCAACTTATAAAATCCTTTCTTAAACTCAACCTACATAAGTAAGGCAAAATCAAATCATAAATGGAAACCAAAATTAACAAGCAAGAACTGCTACAAACATCCTTATGAATAAACAAAATAATGTAACAAGCAAATTGAGAAAGATTAAAGCGGAGATAAAAGGGTTATTATGTTAGAGGGAGAGGAATCCTTGCTAGCTAGAAAGCTAAAATACCATCAACCAAATCATTTATCTTTTGTTCAAATAATCAATTAACCAAAATGAGTATGTGCAAACTAAGGGCCCAATCAAAGTGATAAATTAAACATTGCATATGAAAAAGCAAACCAAAATCTTTCTAAGGGTTAGGACTTCTCCTAATTTCCTTTTAAAAAAACCAAAGAGGACTTCTCCTAATTTCCTTTTAAAAAACACCCAAAGAACTTGTTGCTAGTCCAAAATATCAACATAATTCAAAAGGAGGGAATACAACTCATTCCTAAGAAATACCAAATAAACAACATAAAAACCATGAAAGAGGTCAAACATATGATGAAAATACATATAACAAAAACATGTTATCAATCTATCTGTAATACTGTAGCAATTTAGGAAGATACATTTCCAAATAACCATGAGTGCACAAGTATATTAGTGAAAGGAGACACTTTGAAATAGAACCATGAACCCACAACACATATGTTGTCCTAATTTCATTTCCTTGAATGAGACCATAACATGCACCAACGCACTATAGATTTCAACCATAAAAACCACAACAACCATATAAAATATAAAATAATCTCAATGTATAGGTTGTGTATAGATGTGATGCTTGAAAGATCAAGAGATGAAGACATATTCAAAATATAGCTCAAAAAATTATTCAACTTGTCAATATAAATCTCTAAGACTTCCAAAATACAAAATATATGACAACTTCTGCCTCCAAATGAACACAAGGTAATTTTGTGAAATACGTTGCAAGCAAGGGATGACCATAATCTCTATACATATACCACATGTTGGTACTCTATTTTGCAAAATTTTGGGTATGAACATGAGTTCCTTTCAACACATAAGAAAGAACAACATGCCAATATTAATGAACCACACTAAGTCATGTGCCCACATTGTGGATATTTATAATCATCAAGAATTGAAAGAAATATCTCTTTGAAGTTTATATATAGGAATGTAATTCGATTTATAAGATTTACCTTTATGTCTGTAATGTCCCCCATCCCATCCTAGGGACATTACGGTGTAGAATACTCATAAAAATGAAATTTATGCTAACTAAATTAATTCATTTACAGTTAACTAATTTCCTGTAGCTTTTGGCTACGAATTAAAATAGATTTAAATAATGTCTACAACCATAAAATAGAAGCATATACAACCTGATAATAATAAACATGAAATGCAGCTAAACAACTCATTACAACAACACATAAATCATCCTTATTTACATAGAGTTCATGCACAACAATAACACATGTAAATAACTCAACAATAAGATAAAACATTTATCTTTAAAAAAAAAATGTGCAACCATATGCTTGGGATGGATGTTCCACCCAACCATAGAATTTGTGTTCCAGATATCAACAACTAGTCATCCTCGAGTTGAGGCTAGCAATCCAAAAAAGAGGGCGGTCTCTCACAGTTAACTCACAGTTCATAATATCACAACCCACTGACATCTTCTTACAACTATCACGATTTTCACCAACTCTTCCTCTTGACCTTCCAAACCCAAGGAATGTACCCTTTCATTGATCGATGTCCCTTGGGATTCCCATTTTCTTATTGAGGTCTCTTTGGCACATGCAGCTAGGAATATCTTAGCTGGGAACTCAAGGGAACTTGCTACTAGGAAAACTTCCAGCAAAACCAACAAAAAAAACTTGTTGTTTTAGTGAAACTCACACATGAGTTCACTCTTCAGTGCTGACAACCTAGCTCTTCAGTTTCCAGCTCCAAATACACTCCAATACGCTTAAGCGTGCTCTAAAATTCACCCTACATTTTTGCACCAACTCCCAATTCTCTTTCTTTCTCTCTACTTGCTCCTCATGCACAAAAAACTCTATGTTTAAAATTGTTGTCCCAACCCATACAAATTTCCTCTCTTTGGATTTCCTTTATTGACCCAAACTCTTCCCCAATATGATTGTACTCAACCCCCATCTGCCCAATAACTTTGGGATGTGACCACTCACACCCACCCTCTTACATGCATTCAATGATAGGCTTTGGGAACACTCAATAAACAATTGGAAGGTTCGTATACAAATAACAAATTTAGGAAAATGGATTGGATTAATATACATGGGTAATTCCCTCTTGGGCCCCACTTGGCCATTATCCTAGACACTCCCCCATCTTGTGGATTAATTCAGCCCCCCATCTCTTTTCCATGTCCCCTTAGCAACTGGAATCACATTTTATTATTAAAGAATGAAAATACAATTCACATATTACATCACTTTGCCCACAACCACACATTATATCTACATTAAGGATTAATCAAATCGAGGATTATAGTGGGGATGTTACATTCCCACTCCCCTATAATTATGCGCACTCCTCGATACAATTTATGCCAACACACACACACACACACACACACACACACACACACACACACATATATATATAGAGAGAAAGAGAGAGGGAGGGAGACCCAGTCAACTGCTCATTCCTTGCGTTAGCCTTGATAAATGGATAATACATCCCTTGGATTAACCATGATAAACGAGTGATTCATTCCTTGGGTCGACAAGTTGAGAGGAACATGAGATTATGGCTGGAACTGCTGCTGGAGTTGTAAAATTGCATATTTTTTTATTTTCTAAGCATTGTGATGTATATGCACATCACAATGCTTAGAATTTTTTTTTTCTACAATTTTACAACTCTAGCAGTAGTTCCAACCGTAATCTCATGTTCCTCTCAACTCTTCAACCCAAGGAATGCATCACTTTTTTATCATGGTTAATCCAAGGGATGTACCATCCATTTATCAAGGCTAACACAAGGAATGAGAAGTTGACTTGGACTCTCTCTCTCTCTCTCTCAATGCTTAGAAAATAAAAATTCTGCAATTTTACAACTCCAACAGCAGTTCCAACCATAATTTCATGTTCATCTCAAATCATCGACGCAAGGAATGCATCATTCATTTATCAGGGTTAATACAAGGGATGAACCATCTATTTATCAAGGCTAACCCAAGGAATGAGCCATTCTTATCAAGGTCCCCAACGCAGTTGGCTAGGACTCTGAGATGTGGTTCTGGAACTCTAGCTGCTCAAATGGAGACTTGCATTCCATTTTCTTCAAAATTGTCAATATTTGCAGGTAATCTTCTCGCATGTTTTCTTCATGCTCCTATGTAGAATTTTTAGGACCGTAGCAGGTTCATTGAACCTTTACCAACCCTATGAACTTGCTCCTGAGCACTTTGACTTTCTGGTCCAGGATGCGTATTGGTTCCACCCGAAAATCCCCTTCATGCTCCACCTGGATCACATTCCAATCAATTATGTGGTTAGGGTCATACACATATTTATTTAATAATGACACATGAAATACATTATGCACTCTCATGGGTGCAGGAAATGCTAGTATGTATGAAATTGGCCCTATCTTTTCTAATATTTCAAAAGGCCCACAATATCTTGTTTCCATATTTGTGAAATTTCCTAATCTTAGCAAACTTATCTTTTCCTTGACTTTTAAAAACACATGTTCACCCACTTTAAAATCTCCGAACACACTATTTTTATCTGCATAAATCTTCTACCTATCCTGAGAAACCTTTAAATTTTTATTTATCTTTTTCCATCTTCTCTTCCATTTTCCTTAACGAACTTGACCCAACAACTGCTCTGTCCGCTGGATTATCCCAACTCACTGAAGTGTTACACTTTCTACCATACAATGCTTCAAATGGACTCATTTTCAATGAGGCATGATGCCCATTGTTGTATGTAAATTCCACTAAATGAATATAATCTTCCCACTTTGATGGTTGATTCATCACATGCATTCTAAGCATGCCATCAATGATCATTTTAGTCCTTTATGTTTTCCCATCTAACTTTGGATGATATGTTATACTGAGATTTAAATTTGTTCCAATGACTTTGAATAAACGCTTCCAAAAATTGGAAGTAAACCTTTTATCTCTATCTAAAACTATTTCCTTAGACACTCCATGTAGCCTAGCAACTTCTTTCATGTAAATTTCTGCAATATTTGTTTCCTTGTGTGTAGTATTTATAGAAATAAAATGTGTTGATTTAGTCAATTTATCCACCACCACCATGATGGAATCATGTTTATTCACTATTCTTGATAGCTTAGTAATAAAATCAATCATAACAACTTTCCACTTCCATTCTGGAATGGGAAATGGTTGTAGCCAACCTACTAGATGTCTATGCTCTATCTTCACTTTTTGGCATTCTAGACATGTGGCTATGTAATTATCCACTTCCTTTTTCAGTCCCAACCAAAAGTATTGAATTCTTATAGTTGCAATTGTTTTATGATATCATGGGTGCGTGACATATGGCACATTATGCATTTCCTTTAGCACTTCATTTTTCAACTCACTGAAATTCAACACATATACCTTTCCTTTGTACATGAGAACTCCATCTTCCTTCAGCTCATAAGAATTAAATTTCCGTTGAAAATTACCTTGATGTAACACCTCTTTTACTTTTAGATAATGCTGATTTGAATTTGCTGCTACAATAATTTGATCTTTTAGATCAATCTTGTACATGCTAATGGTTGCAATATGCACTTCAGGAGTCTCCTGTTGAGTGCATTAGCCAATTTATTTTCCTTTCCTTTTATATTCTTAATTTCAAAGTTATATTCACTCAGAAATTCCAACCATCTGTTTTGTCTAGGATTTAGTGATGGTTATCCAAACAAATGTTTCAAACCACAAGGTTATGTCCTTAACTCAAATTTCTTACCCATGAGGTAATGCCTCCACATTTATAGTGCATGTACAACTGTTGCTAACTCTAGATCATGGGTGGCATAATTTATTTTATCCTCCTCTATTTTTTTGGATTCATAACTTACCACATGATCCTTTTGACTGAGAACAACACCAAGCCCTTTCTTGCATGCATTGGTGCATAAAAAAAAATCTTCATGTGGCTATGAAATTTTCAATATCGATGCACTTGTCAATATTTCCTTCAACTGTTGAAATATTTCTTCACACTTGGAAGTCCATTTGAACTTCACTCCCTTCTTTTGTAAAGAAGTGATTGGAATTAAAACATTTTGCACTAATCATCCACTAATGGACTCTATATTACCGAAGATTTGGTAATAATATCCTGGTGTACCCATTTTGTATGGTATCTTGGACATCAGGGCAACTCCTGACACTAAATCAATAGAGAAATCAATGTCTCTCTTCGGTGGAAATCCTGGGATTTATCTAAAAACATATTCAAAATCTCTCAAGACCAGATGGTCTTCGATGCTTGCCACTTTATCTTTGGTTGTCTCTTCCATATGGGTTGCAAAAATATGACACCCCTTCCTAATTTTTTTTCCATATGCATAGTTGAAATTTATCTAACAACTACAACTCTCAGAATTCCTTGAATATTTCCTTGTTGTCCTTCATAAAGAAATGTAATTGTCTTGTTGTAACAGTCTAGGACAATATGGTTCTTTTCAAATCAATCCATGCCAATTAGACAATCATATGAACCCAATGGTATGATGTTTACATCTATCTTTGTGTTGAGTCCATTCATGTCTATTATCGAATCTTTAACCAACTCATTGATTTTCCTCTTAGCTCCCATGGCTAATTGAGATAACAAAGATTTTGTATGATTACTTCTTTGCAAGTGAAATATTTGAACAATGTTAGCATATATGTAACTATGGCTAGCTCTAGAATCAATCAAAATTACAATGGATGGTTATCAATATTACCTTCCAGTTCAATCATGGGAGATTGATATTTAGCTTGCTTGTTGTCCAAGGATACATAAATTCTTCGCATGTTTCCTCCCTTGTCTTCCACTGTTTCATCCTCTTGAATGTTGTGTACGATTATCATTCTTCCCCTTTGTGAGGGTAGTCCCTATATAAGTGATTTCTCTCACATCCCTAACATTGAACATAATTCTTCCTTGGCCTTTTCCCAAATGAATCTACAGTCTTGTGCTAATTTTGGGATGCTTGAACTTGTTTATTGGCTTGGGTTTTGTTCCTGAAAAAGGTTGGCTTAAAACCTTTCTTCCTTTGATCCTTTTTCCCTTTCATCTTGTCATTCTAATCCTTTTGGAACATTGACATTCCTTTGGTATGCTCATAAAGGTGCCTTGCTCTCCTTATGGTCTCCTCGAAAGTCTTGGGGTTTTCATATTAAATCTTTTCACTATATAAGGAGTGTAACCCACATAAAAATATTTGGATTTTGACCTGCTCATCCTTGATGAAGTCTACATACTTCGAAAATTCAAATAACCTCTTCTCATATTCCTCCATCATCA
This sequence comes from Picea sitchensis, assembly GCA_010110895.2. Classification (NCBI taxonomy): domain Eukaryota; kingdom Viridiplantae; phylum Streptophyta; class Pinopsida; order Pinales; family Pinaceae; genus Picea; species Picea sitchensis. The sequence goes on from SNQJ01S0250113.1 coordinate 7,126, forward strand.
TGGTTCCAAACTTGAGTTCAAAGAACTCTTTCATCTTCCTTTCATAGTAATGCTTAGAAAAATATTTCTCTTGGAAATATCCTTTGAACTGCCTCCATGGTTTCCTTTCCTTGCAAGTGGTAGGTTGCAATTCTAGGTTCTACCCAGGAGGGGTAATCATGAAACTAGAAATATTTATTCATTTCCAACATCCATTCCTCTATCTATTCTCCTTTGACACGATCACCATTGAAAGTTGGTGGCTTAATATTCCTGAGCTCACTTGGTTAGATGTCTACCTCAGGCTTTCTTCTTTGCCTCCTAACAGGAGACACCCATGGGATGCTCCGTGGCCTTCAACTTGCACAAGTTATTCTAGTGGATTTCCTTGGATAATGATGGTTCCCACTCATTCTTATTGACTTCTTATCATTTCCATGATCATCCATTTTTCTATGGGATCTTGATGTTGACACTTGTCTAGCACTAACTTCTTTCTTGGTACCAGAGTCCTTTTTGAATTGCTTATGAAACATGTTTAAGCTATGCAATATCTCTTCTTGAGATTTCATAATAGTTTCATTATCAACTCTATAGCTCTGCACTTCCTTATGCAGGCTTCTCATAGTGGCAGGATCCTGCCTATCTCTTCTCCCATTTGAATCTATCTCATCATTACCCATGTTGACATGCATAACTATGATCTCTTCCTCATGGCTATAATATATTTGAGAATATTCTATAACTACAAGCCTCATATAAGAACCAAAGTTTCTTTCTTGTACCTCTAATTCTACAATAAGTGTGCATGCAATAATTACTCTTAGACATGCATATCATAAAATATTTCATCATATAGAATACAGGTTATTTCTTCATCAATTTATGAAGGAAACATTGCAACAATTCAAATTTTGATTCCCTTGATGCATTCTCCTCTCAAACAAATTTCCAATGGCTGTAACCATGCCTCAAACTCAATTCTGAGCAGAAAGTTATAACATTTACATGCTACAATTCCACTCTTTTACAACTACATAAATCTATTTATTAAAATTTTGGAAGATTTTATTACCCAATTCAAAATTATTGGTCGAAAAAAGTCTTTTTCTCTTCAAGACCTTTCCAATGACTATTAGTTTTCTCAAATCTAAAATCCAAGTTGAAAATCATGGTCCAAAGAAGTTTAGGTTGTTTTGCCCAATTTGTCTCTGCATGCTATAGGTGCCTTATTTCTCTTCCTGCATATTTTGAGGTACCCATAACCAAAATATGAATTCACCCTTGGCTTCTATGGTTCATAATATTTCCATAAACTGCTTCTATTCCCTGAACGAACTTCTGAGCAATGTGTTATTCCCTCTCGAAGAAAAACTATGCCAAAATTTTACCCTCACTATTTTGGTTGTAACTTTCTCATATGAGCTCCATTTTGTGAACCGTTTAGCTGATTGAATATCTCTCTCTGAGTTATTTTATTTGAGATGCAAAGATAGAGTGTATGAATTTACACTCTTTTCTCATGGGTTTTTATTGGCTAAGAACGTTGTTTAGGGCCTCAAAATTTCCCCACAAGTTAATGACCTTCAAAAACCACAAAAAATAGCATAAATTGATTTTTTTATTGTGTTAGCATCCATTTAAATGTTACTCGTTGATCTCAAATCAATATAAAAAACAATTGTTGATATGAATCTATCGACCATCGGTGATTGACATCCTCCTTTGGGCACGCAAAACATTTTTCCTAAACTTTCGATTTGACTGTCGGTCATCGGTCCATTTCCCCAACAACTGATTTGCAATAAAATTCCAAATCGATCGACTCAACCATCCGTCGTCAACCATCGATGATCCCTATTGATTTATGAACACCTCTCAAATTTTTTTTACACTCGACCATCAACCATCGATCAATTCTCAGTTGACGTGGCATGACACATGGATGATGATGTCATCATCCACTTTTCCTTCGTGATGATCAACCACTTCTCTTGGACAAACTAAGCACCTCAACAAATTAGTTGACACCCAACCATCGGTATGTTGGTCATCGACAACTTCTCTTTCTTGATTTAAAACACTTCACCAAATCAACCAATTCCCTACCATCGGCCCATCGACCATTGGCGATCGAAAACACTTCGGCAGATTCAGTGAACCCCCGAACATCGACCATCAATGATAAGATATTTCTTATGGCCAACTACAATCTTCTCCCAACTCACCGATTATACCATCATCCATCGACAAACTTTGCCGGTGATCTTCATTATTTAGAAAAAATTTGACCAAAACTTTGATTGATCTAGACCGTCAATCTTCCACTAAAAATTGGTCATGGTCATTTATTGTATCAAATTCGATCAATTCTTTTGATTCCCATCCATCGACTGTCGACCATCAATGTTTTGTTTGGAATAATGAGAGGGGAGGGTGAATCAATATGAGCAATTTATTATCACTTTTAACCACAATATGTAATCATTAATATCATCAACAATATATCATCAATATATGATGAGAAGTATAAATCAAGATAGAATAATAGACATCCATAGAAACACAATACACCAGAATTTATGTGGAAACCCAAATGGGAGAAAACCACATAATGATTTTTTTATATATCAAAGGAATATATTCATTGGAAGCACCAAATTCCCAATTCTCCAGCTAAAATTGGAAGGAGGCTACAATCCCCTATTTACAGGATCCAATCTGAAGGAATCTACAACTCCCTGAATTCTCTGGCTCCAACCAAAAGGAGGCTACAACTATAGATTTTAACCTTGTACAATATTTACTGCAAACATATTTTCTGTAAAATAACAAAAAAGATACAATGGAAAATACAAACATTACACAAAGTTTTTTCCCTTGGAAACCCAAACTGGGAAAACCAACATATTCTATATTCATTCATAGTGATACATTGTTTATAATAAAATATACATATAGAATCTAGTAGCATCCAAAAACCTAACCCATTGACCTAGATTAGTCAACAACCCTAATTTCTTAACCTGAAATAGAAAACCATCGGAAAAAAACCAAGTGCCGAAAAACCGCCCAACAAAGGACACAGAAATCGAGGCAACACAAAAAATGAGGCAAAAATGTGACACATTTCTTGAGGTAAAAAAAATTATCGGTGGCGCTTCCTCTGAACCCCCGCACAGGGGGTTTTATCCCCGTCAAACCCCCCTACACGCTCGTGCAAAGAATATAAAACATACCCAACATTCTCCCACTTTTTTTTTCTTTGGATACAGGGGGTTACAGGGTTACATAGTCAACAATCCAGAGAAACAATGCCCATGGATCCTCTACACCAAGAGAAATTCTCAATGCTAACAGATTTTGTTAATGAATCTGCAACATTCTTCAAAATGTCCACCTTCATAATCAATACTTTATTTTCTTCAACCATGTCTCTCACAAAGATATTAAATATCAATATGCTTTGTCTTTGAATGATAAGCCGAGTTCTTCACTAGAAAAATTGCACTATGACTGTTACAATTTATCCTTACATCTTGTTGTGCCAACCCAATATGTAAACATAATCTTTGTAACCATACTTCTTCCTTACTTGCATGAGTGGTTGCTATGGATTCAACTTCTGTAGTTGAAATTGCCACTACAACCTGTCTTTTGATCATCCAACTTATTTCTCCTCAAAACAGGTTAAAGACATACCCACTTGCAAATCTCCTACGATCCAAATCTCCAGTCCAGTCTACATCCAGAAAGCCATGTATATCCACCACTTTGTCCAATCCCGGTCTTCCTTGGTAGCATAATCCATAGTTAGCAATTCCATGCAAATACCTGAAAACCCTTTTTAATGTTGTCCAATGCTCATTCCCTAGTTTTGACATATAACTTCTCAAAACTCCCACTTCATGTGCGATGTTCGGTCTAGTACAGACCATTGCATACATCAAATTGCCAATTTCACTCAAATATGGAACACAAGACATGTCCTCCTCCTCTTCCTGTGTCTTGGGACACTGATCCACATATAAATTTACACCAATAGGAATAGGAACCTTGACCGGTTTAGATTCCTACAAATTAAACCTCTACAATATTGTCTCGACATATTTTCTCTGATTTAACCAAAGTTTCCTCTTTTTCCGATCTCTTTTAATTTCCATGCCAAAAATGAAATTTGAAGCACTGATATCCTTCATGTTAAATTTAGAAAACAACTGAGTTTTCACATCCTGGATAATCTCCTTGTTGTTTCCTATCAGCGACATGTCATCGACATACAAGACCAAATAAATCAAATGATCACCAACTAATTTAAGATACACACAATGATCCTCTTTTCTTCTTTTGAATTCATGTCCCAACATATAAGTATCAAATTTTTGATACCACATCCTTGGTGATTGTTTTAAACCATACAGGGAATTTTTCATCTTTCATACCAACTCCTTCTTTCCCTTAACAACATAACCTTCTATTTGCTTCATGTTGGCACAGGGGTAGACCCAGGGTTCAATGCTACAACAACGCACCAACAAAACCCTAACTACCGGCCCTTTCGGTAACACCTACGAAGAAGATGAAGTCTCACTCTAGGTAGAGGCAGGGGTTGTTGTAGGAATCATGTGTCTGCAACCTTTGCTAGGACACGTATCAATGATTGTAATACTTAACAGAGCACTTAACACCGACTATTCATCGATATTTAACCACTATCTCCTCCATAGATCAAACAGAGCATCACATCATTCATTCAGATTTGATGTATCTAAGCACTTATCATAGAGAAGTAGGTTAGATCTAGTAGATTCAAGCACTAAGAACATTCACATAGGTTAGATATACATCCATGTACATCATTAGCACAAAGCATAAACAGATCTATCTATCTATATCAAAGCACTTAGCAAGTAAAGACATAAACACATCAAGACAATGCACAAAGCATAGCAACACAACATGTACGTGGTTCACCCCCACCCTGGGTATACGTCCACTAACTCTTCTTCTTTATTATCTTTGTTGAGCTTCTTATAGGCACATAGCATCAAAATCCTACTCCACATAGGATAGGATATCTGTGCGCACCTCGCCAGATCCTCCTTCTTTGAGCTAGGGTAAAGCACTAATCCTTCTTACAGTTACTTGCACTCAGCTTTGCAAGCTTCACAAAGTATGCACAGAGCACTTACAATCCTTCAATCACATAGATCTAGCACTTAGCCATTTGTAACTGCTCTCTTATTACATTGCCTAGAAATCTATTTATACTTTACAAAATAGGCCTAAACATGGGTAAACCCATGGGCTGACATCCCATACTCGTTACATAATCCCAAATCCCAAAAAGGACCCCAAAAGGGGCCGAGATCCCATGATCTCTGCTTCGTCTTGCACTTCGCCTTCGACAGGCTTTCAAAGTTCCAAAATAGGTCAAACTTGACCAAGGGTCTCCAAAACTTGGTCAAGGGCCAACAAGCCCCCAACACTCACCTGTGACGTGTCCTAAATCACTCTGATCTGGGTAGTTCTGCTTCGAAAGCCTCGATCATGGCTCGAGATGCTTCAACTTGTTGTTGTGCTACAACCTCTTGTTCAATGAACTCTTGAATGACGATGTCGTTGACAGGTCCCTCCAGGAGTTGTTCAGCTGCAGTGAGAAACTGCTCAAGTTTCTCTCCTCATCCTTCGACCTCTGTGAACAAGTGGTAAGCCTTATCTTGTATAGGTTGGAGCCTCTGAGTTACTTCCATAACTCTACTCTGAATAGTGTGGATCTATTGCT
>SNQJ01S0250114.1:0-11565 GCA_010110895.2 Picea sitchensis
GAAATATAAGTTATAGAGTTTAATCTGAAAAATAGTCGATGTGTCTTGTCATGGTCTATGATTGAGTTGATGTTTTGTGTTTGCAGTTGATTTCTATCTTAGTGGTTGACTATGCATTTGAAAAATAATATTAAGATCACAACATCTTTATTACAAGATGCGTGATAAGCACAAAACAATGTAAAATATGTGAAGGTTACGATGTGATGAAAGCAACGTAAAGTGTGTACATGTTAGGATGTGTGTGAAACAATGTAAAGTGTGTGCAGGTTAGGATGTGCATGAAACAGTGTAAAGTGTGTACGGTTTAGGTTTTGCGGGAAGAAAATGGGGTAGAGCTCCTTGCACAACATATGTTCCTTGTGCACAACATTGAAATTCACAATAGCATATAAAAAACGAGTTATTGGTATCACTGCTTCTTTCAGCAAAGCTCAAAAAATACAATGTGCAAAGCACTAAAGAGATGAAAGAGAGTGCAAAAGAAGAAGATTTCTCAAACTTCCAGCTTAATAGAATTTTTTTTTTTTTAAAGAGAATAACGGAAAATAAGACAGTGTACAGGGATGTGTTAGTATACTGGACAATGTTCAATCAATATCCTTGATCTCTAAGGGTGTTTAAGTCTTGAAAACAACGGGAGCAGGATAAATACTCCTACATTTTCTTAAGCAATTAAATGGACCAAGATAAATTTACATCATACACATATTTAAAAAAAAAAACTGACAATGGAGTAGATTTGTTAAGTAAACATTCACTGTGGGTTTAAGAACAACACACAAACAAATATTTACACACATAAATCTCACATAAGGAGAACATTATACTCACAAAGATCACATTTTCATTAATGTACAATGATGATACATTAGTCTCACACTTCAATACATATGTGAGACCTCATAATATAACATTAAGTTTCTTATAACAAGATGCCCAATATAGCATAACAATCTCCACAATATCTCCATGAATATCTACATAAATATCTATGTGATCTCCATCCCTAACTTCACTCATTGTCCTCATCTTTCATCATACATAGACTTCTGGAATAAGTCTACTTTCATGAATAATAATTCCATAAAATTATAAGTATGAATTATTCCTTCATACTCCCCCCTAATGAATACTTATGATTCAATTTGGATGTCTTGAATTGTCTTAATATTTTAGTCTTGTTGGCACAGGGGCAGACCCAGGGTTCAACACTTAACATCGCACCAACAAAACCCCGACTATAGGCCCTTTCAGAAACACCTGCGAAGTAGGTGAAGTTTCACCCAAGGTAGAAGCAGGGGGGGTTACATGACGCAGGTGTCTGTAACCAGGCTGGGACACGATTTTGTGATAAGAGAGCACTTCGCAGAATATTTTGTTAACGCTTAAGAAGTGAACATGCATTAGTTTATTAACCTCATTAACATCACAAAGCAAACTCAAAGACATATAAGCACAGTTAATAACAAGTGATTATTTACCCTGAGCACTTAGCACTGCGAGAGTTAAATCTAGCATTCATTTACCCTTAATCATAAGTAAAATATTTAAGCAGCAAATATATACTTATTACACATCATAATCAAAGCACTAAGCAAATGCATAACAGGAAAGACACTACACAAAACAAACCATGAGACACCAGATATACGTGGTTCACCCCAGGGTGGGGCTACGTCTACAAACCACTTCGCCTCTTTATTATTTGCCAAAATCTTACATCCAGTCACTCCTGTGCACTAAGCCACAGAGTCGAACTTCGCACAAGACAGGAGATCTGTGCACTAAGCACTAGATCCTCCTTCTTTACCTTCCAAAACTAGGTCAAATGCACAGAGCCACAATCTCTATCACAACACTTAGCACCTTCTACAAAATCACAGTCGAGTACAAAGCCTCGACCACATACATTCCTTTGCACAAAGCACTTTTGTTTCACACAAAACTACATGAATTGTTTCTACAATACATTCATCTTTATTTATACTTTACAAACCCTTATAATAAGGCCTAAACATGGGTAAAACTCATGGGCTGACATCCGATAAACCTATTTCAAAACTCTAGAGGACCCCTTACTGGGTCCACATAACCCTCGAAATAGGTGAGATTCGTGATCTCATCTCTGCCTGGGCGCTTCTGCTTCGACCAACTTGTCAAAGTCCAAAAGTGGGCCAAAACTGACCAAAGTTTCCCCAAAACTTGGTCGAGGGCCAATAGGCCCCCAACACTCACCTGTGACTCGTCTCGAGTCACTCAGGTATGGACAATGTTGCTTCAAAAGCCTCGATCTTAACTCAAGTTGCCTCGACTTGTTGCCTCGCCTAAGCCTCCTGCTGAGTGAGCTCCTGGACTGTCTGCTTTGTTCTACTGCTTCAACTACTTGATCTAACTGTGAACCATGGTTATCGATTTCCTCAAACACCTTGCAAGCTTCGTCCTGCATAGGTTGTAACTTATGTGTTACTTCCATCACCTTACCCTGGAGGGCAGTGATCTGTTGTTGTACTGTGCGTTGCTCCTGAGATCTCTTCATCCTTTCTACTGTTGTGAGCAGCTTCATCTGTGCCTGCAATGAAAATGCTTGTTGTTGCGCCTCCTATAACTGAGCCTCTAGCTTCTTTAACTCTAGATCCTCGGCAAGGCTTTCATATGTCTGGGCACTTCTGTCACTCAAGTGTTTACATGCCAAGGTGAGGGATTTTATACTTGCTACTGTATTTTTGGCGAACTCCTCCCTCTGGTCACGCACCTCTTGCGGGGTGCTCGACACTGTTTCGGCCTCTAGTTCAGCTATCCTAGCCTGAAACTGCTGGAGGGTCTCTGCGAGCTTTGCTACTTGAGATTCGACAAGCTCTTGCTCCTCCTATGCCAAGCCTGGCACAGAGCGACATGCTTTACTTACTGCTTCTTTGACCACAACATGTTCTGCGAGCAACTGCTCTTTTTCCTTTTGTAGTTGGGCTTCACCAGCTCTCTTTTCCTCCTGAAGCTCTGCTTTCTCGCTTTTATAGGCAGCTACATTGTCCTACGTTGCTCGTAACTATACTAGGACTTCGTCTTTCTCCTTTTGCAAGGCTTCTGTAGACTTCTCCTTCTCTTCCTGAGATTTCTGGAACTGATCTTCTGTTTCATCAACAAGCCTTCTTAGTTGGGCTACTCTTTCAGCGGTCATTTCTCTCTGTTCCTTTCTGTATGCCTTCAAACCTGCCTCCAATACTTAGACCTGTCCTGTAGGTATTCCTTTAAGGTTAATCTGAACATCCAAGTTGGGGCTAGCCTGTACTGCTTCGGGGGTGGGAAACTTGATGCTATACTGGGGGAGGGTGATCCAAATCCCTGGTTCACCCTACGGAGTTGGTTCGTCCTCCAACTCTGTGGTATGTGATGAGAAAGGCGCAGACGGCGCAGTAGGCACTGCGCGGACCAATCGAACAACCTACTACACTTCCTTCAACTCCCTCTCAATCCTTTCATACAAATCCACCTGTTTCTCTTCGTATTTCTGCAATATGTCTTCAGAGGCATACTCCATAGCTCCGCGAACCAGACTAATGTCGTCATCAGTGAGAGTAGCTTCCAACTATGGCTTATTGGCATGTGTTTTCTTCCTTGTTGAAGGTTTCTTCGGAGTAACTTTCCTCTTTTGTGGTGTCACTGTCTCAATAGGGGGATCTTCAAGTGGTGTAGCTTCTCCTTCTCCTTGCTCTTCTTCTCCTTCATCTCCTCCTCCTTGTCCTTCTGCTTCGTCTTCTCCTCCTCCCTGTTCTTCTGCTTCATCTTCTCCTCCTCCTAGCGAGCCAGACCCATTATCTCCGGAAGTTTTCTCTTCGTACTCTTCGTCACTCTCTATGTCCTGGACTTCAACCTACTTTTTATGCTTCTTCGTCCCACTGGACTGTCCAACACGATTAGCTCACGTAACTATCTGTTGGCAGCCCAACATATTTTTAACTTTTTATATCAATTAAATGATCTATGTAGCTGCCTAACTGGGGTGATACATTTTTCTGAGCAATTTTCGAAATAACAATTGTAAGTTTTTGGTTTTCCTATTGTTTTTTCATGCTTGGTTCATGACTAAAAGCATTAAAACTTACGATTGTGTTACCATTCTATTTGAAAATTTTATGAAAGGCAAAATGTCTCTACAGTTTTTTAATGAAGCCTTGTTCCCTGCTATGAAGACTATTCTCTTTGTTTCGATTCCTTGAATGTCAAGCATGCTTAGGGATTGTTAATTATATCAACAAAAGACTTTTTGATTTGAGCATTGATTTGGTTTTTGTGTGTTTCTTGGTCATATGTTTCCTCATCACTAGGCTTTGATTTACAAGTTTCACTCTCCCAAACTTTATGATTGAACCCACTATGTTGCGCACTCATTTTTATTTTAATGCTCTGGTCGTGGTTTGTACTTTATGAGAGGTGGCAATACGATTACAGTCAGCCCATCATTTCGAAGCTTGGTCTTGAGCTTTGCAACACCCCTCGCATTCATTTCAAACAATGCATGTCTTTTCGTTATGTATTTTCTCCTCATACGCCATATACTGTTGATGGTTTTCGGGCTCGGGGTATAGCTTTGGTCTGCTCTTACAAACACTTCATACGCACTGCATTTGGGTGATTTCCCGTTGATTCACCATGGCTCCTGTTGTTAGAGTCGAACCTAATGGCACTCAGACCTTGCTCCTATGCGACGATGCCATAAAGGATCTCGAGGGTAAAGGTTGGCTCATTTTCCTTGAAACGTTTCAGGGTTTCAACCTACAGACTGCTCAGGAATTCGCTCTCTCATTTGATGGATGTAGAGCTAAGGTGGGGTACATTCAACTTGAAGTCATAGATCTGAGTCAGGCAACATGACTCCCTACAAGCAGTCAAAGGTGGTTCAAGAATGCTAAGGTAGAAGAGGTTCCATTGACTCTTTTCTTTACATCGCGGAAGATCAAAGGATGTGACAAAGGTATGCTAGTCTCCTTACTGAAATCTCGATGGCACAGTCTGCTTGCAGTGTTGAAACAATTTGTCACTTGTGAAGGTCGTTTTGGTCTTGTGTTTATTTATCATCTGCGTCTGCTCATGATTTTCATAGGGTTTCCTTTAAACATGCCTTATTATCTGTGGAGGAGCCTTTACAAAATGGCTAAAATGTTTAAAAAACAATGTTTGGATTCGAGTCTTTTCCACCACGATTTAATAAGAATTATGCTTGTACATCAATTAAAATTGCAAAATGATGATTGCGATTCGTTTTTAACCATAAATGGTTTCACTAACCCCAATGTTGGAGAGGTCGACAAGCCTGTGATTGAAGAAACCTTAGTCTACCCTACAACGCCCCTCTCACCTACCCAGGCCTATGTTATGGCCACCTACAACAAGCCTTTACCTGACCCAAAGGTTACTGAGCAGTCCCATGAGCAAGCTACACAGCCTAATGACTCTGTCAAAAATTCAAACAAACCTACAGACAAGAGGTCTAAAGGCGATGTTGATTTGAGTTTTAAAAATAAGAGAGTTGGAAGGTTAATTTCGAGGAAGCTCCGAAACAAGTCAAACCCTCATATGATCTCGATCAAGATGATCGAGATCCATGAGAGTTCAAATTCCGAAATTGATAGATTTCTCACTGAAGAAGACCCTCTTTCGTTCCAACCACACCTCGATCAGCCTTACAACTTCGTGGACAATCTACTGCCTTGTCTGAAACATAGTGAAGGGTTCCCTGGTATTAAGTTGGGTAATAAATTTACAGTCCATGTTGGAGATGCTTCGGTTCACAATCATGGTTATTCCCAAGGGACCGTCACACAGTCGAAGTGTGAAGTCTGCCTATTCTGGATTGATAAATACTACACCGATATACATATCCTACAGTCACAGATTAAAGCTCTCACTGATCAGGTCAGTGCCTTAACACATGAAAATCATAGGCTCGAGTCTTTCATTCAAAGAAAAGGAAAACATATGAAGACTACAGAGAATGTGATATTAAAAAATGTTGAGAGTGCAACAACAATAATAAATTCTGAGGTATGATTTCTTTTATCTTAAAATAGCGTTATTTATTAAATAAATTAGATTGGTTTATTCATTCAATAAATTGGATTTCATTACTAAAATAACTAGCTACAGAATCAACAGATTCTATAGCCAGTTATTATAATTCGAAATTTGCAAATTAATGGGTAAATATATATCTAAGTCTCTCTATTGTTTCTTTTCTTTTCAGGATATCTAGGAGTTCATGGTTACCAAGTGATCTAAAACATTTTTGAGGCCTGTTAGCCATATCTATGATACATTTTTGTATAAACTCAAACCAACTTTTTTTAGCTTTAGAAGATTTAGTATGATCTGGGTGGTTATATCCCCCTTTTATTTTTGTAATCAATATCTGATCTCATGCGATGAGGCAGTTACCTTTCTGAAGGCTTAAAAAACTCATTATTTTTTGTAATCACATCATCTTGGCCTCGGGCGAATTGTGGACATCTTATACACGAATTTGGACAGAATACATGTTTACATTTCTGCTTTAGCTATTTGTAAATATTGTTGTTGTCTATTGTTTGTTTATCTTGATAATTCGATAATTATTAATAGCTTTCGTCTTCATAGATTATCATGTCGTCGAGATAATTTCTTTCATACATTCCACAATTTCATGCTTCAGTTATATGAAAATAGTGACTGATTGTTCAATTGAAATATTAAGGTTTATCTTAATCTTGTTGAATGATTAAAAATAGTTTCTTACTGTCGGATTTATCTTATATATAATTGCTTGCAGTCACAAATATCGTAGTTATTATTTGCATCATGTTGTTCTATTATTAAAAGCCAGTAGTCAATATATTGTCTGGCATTTATTCCAAACAACGTGAAAGTACACTGCAGATTTATCTTGTGGACAGACTGAATGGACGATTCATGATCATACAGACGTCGGATGCATGCTCTTCAAGTCATTAATAGGTTAGTTTGTTCATTTTATTTGTTTGTTCGTTTTAGAAACTCTTATATGTGGTCTGGTTTTCGCTGTCTACATATTCTGTTTCCATAGTATTTTGATATTTAATCTTATAGATGCATAGCGATAAAAAGAAAACCAAAAAGAAATAGTTCATTTTGCTTTCTTTACATCAAAAGAGCCATTTTTACATTGATTTTTGTGAGTTCAGATTAAAACTCATAAATTGTATAACATGTATATTAATTAGACAAACAACTCTATGTAAATATTATTTAAAATAAGTTGTATATTTATATGTACATATATATATATATCAATGATTAGTAATTAGTGAGTTATCTTGTTTCTTTTATTTATTTATTTGTTTCTTTTAGGACTTTAGATTGGCCAACGAAGCCATTAAACCCGTCAGAGTGAGTCAATCCAAACAACTTGGGTTAATTAGACAACGCCAGACTAGACACGCTCTTCCAGTTGACGAGTGATCATTTTTGTCCGTTAACAAATGGCGCTAGAAGGAGGGCCTGAACACTATTGATGGCACATGGAGGTCGCAAGACTCCTCCCCCACCTACCCACTCACCTATAGTAACAAGAAGTCGTTCTGACGACAATATTACCTCTCAAACAACAACCACATCAAACGAAAATCCATAGATTACCGTTGAACCAGTAACACCAACCCCCCTAGGGTCTGACATACAAGAAATTGTTCGTCAATCACTTCTATGGACACACGGTGCTTTGGCCCATATCACACAACCAGGTCGGCCATTGAATCAACCACTAGACTTCTATGATATTAGGGAGAAACTTGAAGGCACTAGTCTTACCCTAAACCCTACGGATTCAAATCATACCCTCACTCCAGAACCAAGATGATCTGGTATCCCACCATCACCACCTCCTTCATCTCCTTCTTCTTCAGGAGAAGAGTCATCCGACGAAGGTAGTTCTTCATCTCAGCCTTCGACACCACCCACGCCTATGGAAAATCTGAATAATCCCACCAGACCTTGGCTCGATCAAGATGCAGCGGCCATACCTAAACCCCAACATCCTTTGCCTAAACATCCAGAGAAATGGCTCCCTAAATTCGACCCAGATTCCAAGAAGATCGTTGAGGATCATATTAAAAAATCCATGCTAGCCATTAGACTCCGAAGCGTAGAACATGAAGACGTAGTATGTAGATTTTTTTTGTACACATTTGAAGGCAATGCCTCTACCTGGTATTTTTCCCAACAACCCCACACCATTGTATCTTGGGATAGATTCGAATCTTGTTTCCTTGAGAAATTCGGAGATGACAAATCTCCGGAAGTCTTAGTCATGGAACTCTCTAGTTTAAAGATGAACCCCAAGGAAAAAATAAAAGACTTTAATCAAAGGTTTCTAACATTAAAGAATCGAATCCCCACCGATTCAATGCCTGCTGAAAATATTATCGTCGCATACTACATGAAATCCCTATACCAAAACATAGCAATCTGGGTAAAAAGGTCTAAGAAAACAACATTATTGGAAGCCTTCGAGAAGGCTAACCAAATTGAGAAAGATATTCTCAGCCTAAAGGACAATATCTGTAACGAGGCAGAGATTACCTCATCTTCCAAGAAGAAAATAGAAATTCTTCCTAGACCTCCCCAAACCATAACTCAATCAAACGGTTTAGATCTTGAAAGTTTACACAAGGTCGTTCAGAAGTTGTCAAATCAAGTTATAGATTTAAGGAGATCAGCTGAAGAAGCTTCTTCAAGCAAAGGGTCTTACAAACCCCCTTTTAGAAAGTCTTTTCCCACAAACCGTCCTAATTCAAATTCTGAAGGCCTAAATCTTGAAAGCCTAAAGTATGTTATTCAGACAATTATGGAAGCACATGATAACTTGATTCCTCCCGAGATTTATGAAGAAGTGGTTGAACAAGAAATAGTGGAAGAAGACAAACCCACTCCCAACATCTTTGGGCATTTTTCAGATACTATCTTTCAAGCCAATTTCGAAACGGTGCATCTTTACAATACCAGAAGCAAAACAACGAATAAATCATCGTCTGAAATTGGAACTAATGCACCTAAAAAACAATCTAAACCAATTGAAACTAAATAGAATTCAACAACTCCAAGTTTAGAATATGATTTGATTGAGGATCTCAAAAAACTTAGAGCTAATATTTATGTTTATGAATTATTGAAATTTTCTTTTCTTCTACAAAAAATGCTTCAAAATATTGCAGAAAACAACAAAAGCAACAATCTGAACAACAATAAATTGGCAGAAAACAACCCTAAAACACCTCAAAAGGTCTTCGTTAAAACGACACTAGAATCCTCTGATAAAAGAGACCTTGCTGTAAAAAGCGTAACAAATGTAGATAAAATAGTTCCAGGGGCTGCGACTAAAAACCAACAAACTTTTGTTGTTAATACTCGCAGAAATATCCCACCCTTTTTGTTGACTTTTGAAATTTTCAATAGGAATGTACATAATTGTATGGTAGATTCTGGTGCATCGTCAAACGTAATGCCTTGGTCTGTCTACCAAAAAATCAATGCTAAAGTTCAACCTTCCAGTCTGAAAATTATCCATCTTTATCAGACCAGTGTTAAGGTAATAGGTGAATTAAAAAATGTACTTATCAGATTATCATCTAATCATAAAGTCCACTAGATTATTGATATTATTATCGTTGACATCCCTGAAGTATATGGCTTATTTTTAAGTAAGGATTGGTCCGAACAACTACATGGTTACTTTGCGACAGATTGGTCTCACTTATGGCTGCTAGAGAATGCAAAGCCTAACATAATCAAGCTCAATCGTGAGCGTTATCTTAAGATTACGGTAACTGATTTAAATGATCCTAATGAACCATTCACTGCTTCCGCCAATTCACCCGAAATGCAGGGGATGAACATTTTTTTCGGCAATTTCATGGCTGAAACTTCTACCATTACTGACCCGGAACAACAATCTGAACTCATGACATGCACACAGTCAACAACCCTCTCTAAGGTGTCATATACAACCGATGAAAATCATATCTGGTCTCTTTACTTCGATGGATCTAAATCTAAGGAAGGAGCCAGTGCAAGATGTGTGCTCATTGATCTAGTAGGTAACAAAACTTTGATCACTTGCCGGCTAGAATTTGAATGCACAAACAATACCGCCGAATACGAGGCACTCCTGCAAGGTCTCATAAAGACACTAGATTTGAGAGTTTAGAATTTAATAGTCTTTGATGATTCAGAAATTGTGGTCAGACAGGTAAGAAATTTCATTCATTGCCTATCTCCACACCTGAAAAGCTATCAAACTGAGGTATGGAATCTAATGAACAATTTTTTTGCGTTTAACATTAATTCTATTCCAAGATTGAATAATTCTGAGGCTGACTTGTTGGCTAATGTCGCTTCTAAACTATTTCCCGCAGAAGGCCTTTCTCCGAACGCATTTTCCGTCGAATTGTTGTTCAGACCATCCGTCCCGGACAACATCACTAATTGGAGAATTTTAGATGACGATCAACAGATCATCAGTTTTCTGCACATGGAAGATACTTTTCAAGGTGCAGTTATTGATGGAGGCACCCATGATGAAGACCTCCAAAATTTTACGGTAATATCGGACCCAAGATCTCTGGAATCAACATCAGATCTGGTAAATTCTATCCCAAAATCTGCGGTAAGATTAGAAAAGTTTTATGATTTGCATGATAAATTCAGAAAATCAGTGAATTGTAAAACGAATAGTTCTTCCTTGACCCATGAAAAGGTGAACCTAGGAACTAAAGATAACCCACACTGCATCAATTTGGGAATGGGATGTTCTGAGCAAGAAAAGTCAACATTTATTAAGTTGTTTCAGGAATTTAAGGATGTCTTTTCTTGGACATAGGATGATCTAAAAACCTTTGACCCTAACATCATACAACACGTTATTCCCATGAAACCTCAGACTCAACATTTCAACAGAAGTTAAGAAAGATGCACCCAAAAATTGAACCAATGGTTAAGAAAGAACTAAACAAACTTTTGAATGCTAAGATAATCTTCTCGATAAAACATACACAATGAGTCTCTAATCTTGTTCCTGTAAGGAAGAAAAGTGGTGAAATCTGACTATGTGTCGATTTTCAAAATTTAAACCGAGCATCTGATAAAGACAACTACCTTGTTCCTCCCATGGAACAGATTCTCCAACAGGTATCCGGTTCTAAAAGATTATCTTTGCTGGATGGTTTTTCAGGGTATAACCAAGTCCTCATGTCTCCCCCAGACCAGCTGAAAACCACTTTCCGTACTCCATGGGGTACCTATGCTTATAGAAAGATGCCCTTCCGTCTTATAAATGTTGGTGCCACTTTTCAGAGAGCGATGGATATCGATTTCCGCGATCTTATCAATCAATCTGTAGTAGTCTATCTAGATGATGTCACTGTTTTCTCAAAGAATAAAGGGGATCATTTAGCTCATCTAAGATATGTTCTACAACGATGTCGTAAGTACGACATCTCTTTAAATCCCCAAAAATCTGTCTTTGCAGTAGAACAAGGCAAGCTGCTTGGATTCATTGTA
>SNQJ01S0250115.1:6535-19424 GCA_010110895.2 Picea sitchensis
ATGCATACTAATGCATACTAAAGAAACACACTTTTACCTAACGACATATTAGACCAAGTAGATCTTAACTAACTCCTAAGTTTCTAAATATCCTAACACATTCCAAACTTTTTCAGTGTTTCCTGTAAACCCTAACTTCTAATGCTTTTCATAATCTAGCAAATTTCTCTAAAATTATGGTGTGTGCTCAAAGTGATCTAATCCTAAGTCATATAGGTTAGATTTTTAAAGTCAAATCCAAGACCTAGGTCATACAAAAGTTTAACCTAAACATGTCGATCATAAGCAAATGCCTATATGCTTAACTCCATAAATCAACTCATATCAAGTCAAGCCACAAATCTGTGTATTAAGCCACACAATATACAAGCAAAGCTATCATTTAATCTATATTTTCATTCAAAGTCAAGTCCTAGATAGACAATCAAAGCCCAGCACTTAGCGTCGAGTTCCTTACCTCTCACCACATATTATCGATTATATCATATATACATGAGTGCATATAAAGTTGGAAAATCTCTAAATCGTGATACATGTCGGATATTGTTCTAGAGGTCAAAGATAAAAAAATAAAATGCAGAATACAGAACACTTGTCGGGTGTATCGCGCAGGTGGTCTCAGGATGAAGGTAGCTCGGGTTTCAACTTGCAAGTGGAAAAGTAATGACAGTTATGTATGCAGCTGAGCTAAAGCCTAATGCCAAGTATTAAGCAACATTTCATAAGGAGAACCTACATAAGGCATTTTAGTTACTCCACTTATCGAGGAGGATGCCACGAAGAGAAAGCCATAATGTAAATGCCAAATGAAGTTACAAATGTTCAAAGTTGTATATGCCGAATAGAAAGGCAAAGTTGTTTTTGCCAAGACCCTACAGTTTCAAAAGATACAATCAATGAATTCGCTCTTGAAAAGCAAGTTTTGTGTATAATGTCAATGGATGGAGTCGTTATGAAGATCTAGTTACAATACAAATGTTGCGAAAGATAGAGCAATGCATTGAGAAGTGTATTCATGAAATGTTTGACCTTATATATGATACTTCCACTGGTGGAATGCTAGCTATTGTTTTAAGAATCAAACACTTAAGTTTGATCACTGTGAAGAAATTCATATAAAACTTTGGAAGCTAATTTTTGCTGAGCCTATACCAAAGGATAACGAAGCTGTGACCCGGAGGGAGAAGTTAGATCCATTGTACAAAATTTCTTCGCAAATTTTTGCGTTATAGTACATAGCTCTAAATATAATGCAGATCAGTTTAAGAAGCTACATCTCGACAACAACAAATTATTGTTTTCGCCTCCAAAGCTTGGCGAGCTAAAATGTCTCAAAGTACTTAGAGTGGATCATAATACGCTAGTTTTTGTTCCTATTGAATTCAGGCAGCGTATTGGTCTGGTCAAATTATCTCTTGAACATGACCAACTGGTGCGACCACTTCTGGATTTCAGACCATGACAGAATGCAAATATTGTGTTTGTTTGGGAACCCCCTTGAGTTATTGCCTGAAATTTTGCCATTATCTAATCTTCAGAACTTATCACTAGCCAATGTTCAAATCGATTGAGATGATCAGGTTTTATTTCATCCGTGAATGTTCAAAGAGAGACAGAGTCAGAGATAGAGATTTGAGATTCAGAAATAACATTGGAGCCACACATTTTATTTTTCTTCAAGGAACCAGAGGCCATCTCCTAGAAACTCGAATCCAACAGTGAGATGTTCTCTATATGAAAAGGGTCGATTCCCAAGAGGAAGAAACTACTCTAGCAATTCATCAAACAGAGAAATTCATCCATGTCTCCTTCCCCGAAGAGATATGAGCGTTTAAAAGTAGAGCTTTCATCGACACAGGAAGCGTATTTACAACCAGTTACCCGTTGAAAAGCAAGGCTTTCATCGGCTAACTAACAAATTCCAAGACAGAATAGCCGGTGAAACCGCAGAACAGAACAGAATGCTCTTAATTTTGCCCAAATCGAATCTTCTTGTTTCCAGAGCACGAGAGAGTGGTTTCTGATGAAGGATAACAATTAAAGGAATATAAATCATCTTCCTTTTCCAAATTTCAAGGCATATAATAAGACAAGAATATCAAGTGGAACTTTTCTATTTTTGGCCAAGATATTGCTTAGTTGGCAAAAGGAGATTTCAGCTGCCTTGTCATCCCCTTGAAGGTTGTTGAATGTATTAAAGATTATTGCAGCTGTTGAAGACTTCAAATTTAGATAAGTTGTCGAAGACTTCAAATTTAGATAATGATTTGATTCGTTTTATATAGGATTTTTTCCTATTTGTTTGTATTAGTTTTGTACTCTGTTTTCTATTTTTAGAAATCCAGATCCAGTTTTCTAGGATCTGAGATTTGTTGTAAAGGATATAAATACCTATCATTTTGATAGAAGGGGGTTCGATTCTGGATAGAGAACTATATTATGTCGTAAACAGACTTTTACTATGATAATACAAATCACAGTTTTTTCTCTCTATTGATGTCAGATTCTCATTTTCCTTCTGTACTTTTTATTAAGTTGTTTTAGCTACAGAATGATTGTTATCTCATTGGTTAGCTCATAACTTGATATTAAGTTGTTTATCATTGTTTATTAAACCCTACACTTTGCATTTGGTTTATAAACATTGTTTTCTCACCCACTTAAAGTTATCATCTTATCATTAACCCTTGAGAGCACTGGTTTATTTCATTTTCATTTTTACTGTCTGAATGCCATACTGTAATTGAGTTATCCCATTGATCCACATATACATAAACACAAAAACAAGTTTTCTTCAAGTTACCAAGCATCTTTGACCTACAACCTCAAGGAGTTTCTTGGAACGATAACACTAGCTATAGAGTGATCACAATGCTACATTGCTAACAAAGTTTGTACATCACATGTAACCTTCTTCCCTTCTCTCCATAGTACCTTAAGATCCTAAATGGGCCTCTACAACCATTCATGCAAGCTCATCAAAAACTCCACCCACAATTTCATATATCTCATCAAACATGATCTCATCTTTAAACTTCTCTACATTCAATCCTATCAATATAACTTATCGGTTCACAAAGGAGTTGATTTGAGCACCAAACTAATCTTGGAGTTTCACCTTCATGTACCTATACTCCATACAACTAAATACCCACACTTATCATGATGGTGCCTTGACAACAAAACCATTTGTTGGGTCAAAATGTAGACTAAGGTCCATGGTAGTGTCCAACAAAGGGGTTGTTCAAGCACTGGCAAATCAATTCCTAAAAAGGGAAAGTCTCACTCGAGGTTCTATGGAGGAAGGAATATTCTCTAAATTAACCTAATCTACTTATCACATAAACCCTAACCAGATGTAGGTACACTTAAAACAATTATGTATGTAAATAACTTAATGTCTTACCTCTTCCCCCCACCTGTTTTTCTTGGTTTCTCCCAAAATCTAGGTGGTGACTCCACTTTCCTTATGGGTGTTCAATATTGGGTTATTCTTTTGGCAGTGGCATGGTACCTCTCTCTAGTTATTTATACTATATAGTTTGACAACCCAATTAGGGAGTTTCAATCAAACCTTCCCTTTTTCAAGTGAATGGTTTCATATTCCTTTTGCCTTTTTTGCTTCCTTTCTTGCTTCACCTAGCCATGGAGGCTTCTTTCTCTATATCTCCTATCCCTAGCTCTTTTTATCTTTGTGTTAACCAATTCTACCCCAAAAACATTTCAGAATTAAACCAAGGTAATGGAATTTAAAACCAAACCCCTTCAATTCAACATTATAACTATTTCAAAAACAACATAAATGTTTTACCTAAACAAATTATGACATAAATAAGCATCATAAACATAAACCAATTTTGATATAAATAAGCATCATAAACATAAACCAATTATGACATAAATAAGCATCATAATCATAAACCAATTATGACATAAATAAGCATCATAAACATTCTTCCAACTAGCCTTTTTTTTCCAGTGAAAACCTTGAATCAAAACCCAAGGGATGCTTTCCCACATTTGTGGATGGCATCCATAATAAACTTGTTAGTGTGGATTAATTCACTTCATCTAGGGGTATTTGAATCAAGCACCTACCAATACAGAACTAGCCAAATCCCCAATAACATTGGTGACAACTAGTTGAGCTAACCCCTTGTTTTTTTTTCTAAGGGAAAGATCGTAGGGAAACCCAAGTGATGTTTCCCAACATTCGTGGATGGAATTCTTAGTAAACCCATCGAAATATACTAGTGCACCTAACCTAGGGGGATTTGAACTACGCTCCTGCTAGCACAAAACTACAAAACTGACCAAATGCTTAATAACATTACCAAAATAGATTTACTAAAGTCCTGTGAAATATTAATGAATAAGGATGGAACTTCTAGAATCATTTCCCACAATAATGATATGACCCAAATACATAGGTATCCAATGTACTCTTTCTCATACTAGAAATATGGAAAATCTTAGTTGAATTCCATACACGGAAGAGTCAAGTGAAGGTGCTTATGTTGCAATTGACTTGGGTGAAGAAAAACAATTTCTATCAAGGAAGAAACATAATCAAATTTCTAAGTCGTGTATTTTAATGGAAGGATTTTTACATATTGGTGTTGCCATGAAATTTATTTTTCATTTCATTAAGGGAAATACTCTACCATTTTCTTTTCATTTATTTTTTCTTGTATAAAAAAGATGAAAAAAAACGAGGCGCGACAATCCTTCTCTTCATGCCCTATCAACTTGCAAAAATTGCAAAACAAATTCTTTGGAGTACTCTGATATTTCTAGAGTAATGGAAACTCAGTGGGATGATGACCCCATTTCTTACAGATCTCGCAATATCCTCCTCCGGGTAGTGGATTTGGTGCTCCAGCTGCCAAATATTGCGTGAATGTTAGGCATCTATCCTTGTGATGGCCTTCCATCCTACACTTTTTACACCAAACTTGTTCTCATTTTTCCCATCCCTTGGTAACCTCAACCATTTGAATCGTCAATGCGGCTAACTGCATCTGAACTTGTGTCATTCCTCCCGTGTCTCCTGTTGACGATGCCTCTAGTTTCATTACAATCTCTAGCACCTCGGGTTGCGGCGTAACCTTCTATTGAATCAAGGGCCTCCGAATGTGTGGTAGAAGTCCAGCAATAAACCACTCTTGATGTTGCTGATATGGGATTTGGAACGTCAATCTCCCCATTGCATCCTTAAATCATTGATCGAAATCCCATACAGACTTTGTTTGTACATGTTTGATCTCTTTTAACTTGGTGATGTATTGTGACTCTAACTTTGGATTTTTGAACTCCTTCAATAGCACTTGCTTTATCTCTACCAAGGTCATGGCCTGTCCTATAGGCGTAATGCTCTGTAACTTCATATACCATACCAACACACAACCTCTAAATGTCGTTGCTAACTGCACAATTTTTACGGCATCATCATGTATGTTTTTAGCGGCCCAAACTCTTTCGCACACAAAAAAGTGTTGATCTGGATCCTCTGACCCCACTCCCTTGAATTTAGGAAGTCTATGAGTATTATCTACTCCCGCCATGTTGGCTTGTGTATTTTCTCCTCTTGGTGATACTGGTGGACTCAAATTCGGACTTTGACTCTAGGCACTACTCCCACTATTTTGACTACTACTACTTTGTACTCCTTGACTAACTATGATATCTTTTGACAAGTCTTCAATTGTTATCTCTAATTGTGGTGATGCACATGGGGTCATGGATTCAACACAGGATTGTGTCTGAGTAGGAATTATTGACTCCTCTATTACTGGATTGGATTGAGACCTTTCTTCTTTTCCTCCTAAATTTGTACTTGTGCGCAAGGTTCACTTTCTTTTGGCTCACTGTGATGCTCTTCTCTCCTAGTCCCATTCTTTTGCCTCTTGTACCTTCTTCTTTCGTGCAACTCTCCAAAATCATACTTTTCCTCTGGTATGCTTCCTTCTTGCATCCTTGGTCCCTTCCTCCCTTGTTCATTGCTTCTTTCTCTCAAATGATTCCCATGTCATCCTTTGGCTCCCCCTATGTGCATGAATCCCTTGTAGCCATCGTACTTCATAATCATCAGGTTTTTTTAACCTAACAAAATCTTTATCCATGTATTTAATGATTTCAATAACCTTTCGCGCGGACCTTTGAAAAAATTTATTTCTGCAACATTGTATGATTGAATGCAATCTACTGCAAATTCTGTAACATAACCCCCTAATACGCTATCTAACTAAAAATTAATTGCTCAAGTATTTGGGTTACTTATTGAACTCAATTGTCTTACCAAATCAAGAGTGCAATTCTTTGGCGCTGCAGCACTAAACCTTCTTGTCTTCTCAACCAATCTTTCTAGCCACTCAGTCAATTTTTTTGGAAATTCTCCAAAGAAAATTTCATGCAGATCAGTGAACACATACTTTTCCATCCATTGCTTGTCACTCATCCGAGGGTTCCTATTCATTTGTCACATGAATTCTTGTTCTTTTTGTTCCAACCAATCTGTGATTTCCTTCTTAGTTGGCCTCCAAAACATCCCCTTAGTCACAATGTCTCGGTCCCGGCAACAAAACCATTTGTTGGCTTATATTGGTCTATGCATTGGTTGTA
The DNA here is from genome assembly GCA_010110895.2 of Picea sitchensis. NCBI lineage: Eukaryota > Viridiplantae > Streptophyta > Pinopsida > Pinales > Pinaceae > Picea > Picea sitchensis. Next base: position 13,157 of record SNQJ01S0250115.1, read on the forward strand.
AGACCGAAGGTTTGGTTCAATTGTGACCAAAAAAACCTAAAGGCACTGGCCCTTTCGGAATCACCTTCTTACGCAAATGAAGTCTCACCCGAGGTATCTATTAGGACTGCAAAAACTAGGGTTTTGCATCAGTAAGGGAAAGGGAGGCGGATGTGTGAATCATTGTTCCTTATTCTAGCTTATGTATTCTCTTGATTATTACAGTCATTCATGAATATTGCAGCATAATCAATCCATAAACTAAATCTATTATGCGAAGTAAATCATCATACATACACGCACATAGACACATAGAGAACATCAGGCATAATATCCTCTCTGAACTCTTTCTTTATTCATCTTTTGTCTTTTTCCAACTGTTTATTACACTCATAACCTTTTCATAACATTGATTCCCTTCTTCGCATACACACATATATATCTAGCTATATATCGCTCTCTTTGTGTATCTATATCTCTCTATATCTTCCAATCCCGTTACATATTTATACCCAAGATCTAGGGCTTAAATCCTTATTCTATATATCCCAAAAATAACCCATTACAATGCATGGCATGGCCAGCTTCAGTTAATTGGTTGTTTGCTTTCTTTTACTTGTCGTTCTTTATGTAACATTTTTTGTTGTTCTTCTATTTCTAGAAAGGCGCATAGTCGTCCTTCGTGCTTTCTTCTCCCGCTCGCTTGATTTACTCTTTTATCTGTGCGTTATCTTCGTTCTGTGCGCTTTCCTTCCTTTTGCGCCCTTTCTACCTTCTGCGCACTTTCTTCCTTACATGCAATTTCTCTCTTCTACACACTTTCTTCCTTCTGTTCCCTTTCTTAATACTTAGGTTTTTCTCCAAAATTACATCCAAAACTCTCTGTCGAACACCTCTACTAGCACAATCCACATAGGATGCTAATTTGACACATGCACCCAATTTGTAACCAAAAATAAAGTGCGGAGACAATTGGTTGCCATGGTTACAAGAGGGAGGATACAAAGAATCAATTTTATTGGGATGTAAGTGTTACACATCAAAATTCCTCACTTCGATAATGTCATATTCTCATTATCGTAAGTGTCGTAAGTGTCGCACTTTTGTCGCAAGTGTCGTATTCTCGTCACATAAGTGTCACATCATGAACAACGCCATGAAAACACTTGATATGATCCCTAAAACATGTTAGAAGAAGAAGCCTCGTCATTTTACAGTCATAACAAAGTGTTTTTCTATGGAATTGGTCATCTTGGCAACTTTTGGAAGATCTGCACTCCCCTGCTCATATGCAGAGAGCACTAGCGCTCTTTGTCTATCTAGAAAGGAGTGTTGTAGCGCTCTTTGTCTATCTAGAAAGGAGTGTTGTAGCACTCTATTTCCCATTGTTAGGGAGCGTTGAATTGATTGAGCAAATCTAGGAAGAAATCCCCTTTTTCTTTAAGAACAACTATGGATGGTTCGAGTTGGTTTGGCTCGAATCTAACCCTTAGGCTGCATCTAAGGGAGATATCACAACTAATGGAGTCATATCCGCAACTAATCCCAAATGTAACCAAGGTGGTTGAGCTTCTCAAAGCCTATAAATGGAGGCATTCTCGTGGTGAACAAAGAGGAGAAATTATCAGCAAAGCATTGTTATTCTGATTATGGATCTTTCGAGCAAGGGTTGGACAAGGAGGACTTGGGGAGGCTGTTGCAACATCATCTAAAGATTGTAAGTGTCTCTTTAAATTTCTCATCAATATACTTGGCCTATTTCCTTCTAGTATGTGCTTACATGTACTTGTCTATGCTTGTTTTAATATTTCATAGATAGATCGGTTTTGTCTAATCCATTAGAGTAGGAGATAGTTGTGTGTCTCTTGTGATCCATTGCAGGTGTTATTTGGAACTTGTGGATTGGAGCAGCGTGGACAATCTTCGAAAGTGAGGTACATCATACTATCCCTCCTTCTCTCTTTTTCGATGGGCATAATTAATCTATAAAAATGGTAGTGTCCAAAGGTAGTTTTCTGTCTTGGTAGAGGGGTATGTACTCCAAGGGAAGATTCGCCTATCCGCAAGGGGATTATTCTATAACACAAATTGGTGACTCAACTAGGGATTGAATTTTAAGTTTTGGTTCTTTCCTTAGTTTTTCCTTTCCTTTTGTATATCCTTAGATCACATTTGTTGATTTATATTTGTCCTTACATCTTTTCATCTTTGCTAAGTTGTCTTACAAAGTCTCTAATTGAATTTCCTTGAGTTTTTGAGTTTTCTGGGTTTTTCTAAAACTTTTCTTAGAACTAGCACCCTCTCCTGTTCAAGTCAGAGCATTGATAGCTTGATTAGTGCTCCCCCAGAGTGTGTTGGGGAGCGCTACAATGCTCTGGTGATGTGATTACCAGAGCGTCGATTTTTCTTGCTTTTGAAAAATTGTTGGTTGTTTGCTTGCTGGGCATAGTTCTAGGGTTTTCCTCTCTAGCTTAGATCCTACTCTATCAGATCTTGTCTTTTCTTTGGCTTACAACTTGTTTTTTTTCATGATTTTAGTCTTGATTGGGTTTGTGTTGTTTTTTCCTTATTGCAAAATCAACCCTTTTTCTAGAACTTGGTTTATTTTGTTGGTATTTTCGATTATCTGATATGTTAGAGGTTTCCATAAGGAAGTTCATCGATATCAGCACTATTTTCTTTGTCTTTGATCCCTTACTCAATTCTAGAAGACTATTAAGTGTGATTTTTTTTCTTTTTGGTGTTTTTCTTTGAGTGGATAGTTTGTTCTTCTTTTGGTTTCTTATTGAGTAATGAGAGTGTCTTTATTTGTGTACTTTTGCTTCCTCTTTTCAAAATCAAAGTAGTGAAGTCATTTTTTCACTATTAGTGAAAGCAAGAAGCATTATATGAACATGTCAATTTGCATTTGCAATCAAACAAAAGAATACTTGTATGCATTGGTTTTGAATATTGGAAAGGATTTCTTTACAATTTGGCAATTGTTTGAATTCTTGTTGAGAACGAAATTGTGTAAAATTTTGCAATCTTAAGTGCTTGATTAGTGAAAGAAAAGAAACTCTTCTCCTTCCCATATCTAAAGCTCATTGAAAGGAAAGTTTTCATCTCATTCTTTTCATTTCTTTTTTGGAGTCGATTATCAAACATCATCAGTTTCACTATCATCCACTTTTGTGTAACGAACAACCATACAAATGAACGCTGATTAAAATCATACTAGAAACTTTTATTTTTTGATCTTTACACCAACAATAGACTAGGACTAGAGATTTAGAATAGGTTGTGAGAATAACTCTCCAAATATTTCAAGACAAACTTAGAATCTTGTGATAGGGAGAGTAAATCCAATTTTCATATAAGCATAGTTGGGATCCCCCTCTCACACAGGGGTTACACACGAGGTCACGTTCACGAGAGAAACATAGATTATCCCTCAGAGGATTAACCGTTCGTAGTAGTGGGATCATATATTTGGGGTTCTTCTTGAGGTTCAACTGTTTTCATTTGGTCTCGGAGCTTCGTGAATTCCAAATCCGTTTGGGGTCCTCTGAAGTTTATCGGTCCACTTGTCCTCAGTTCTCCTGAAGAATTTCGGACTTGATATCATGCCCATACATTTGGACTCGACTGTAGACAGTACCCACCTAAAGGATGACTGTGAGTTGGTATCCTTAGTAGCCACAATATTTAGGGTCCTTACACGAGGTGACGGTGAATGGAAGTCTTTGTTGTACCTGGAGCAGACGTTGGTCAAACTCACTCGGGCTCCTTGCAGGGTAACCCACGAGTCAAACTGTGAGGAAACTTGCACCAAGATGTAAGTCTGTTAAGCATGCCACCTGCCCATATCCTAGCCCCTTCTCAATTTTATCACAGGACGTTGGATTTCATCACCAACTAGTACGTTCATTAAGAGAAGGCATTGTTTGCTTGTTGGTTTTCTATATTTTTTAGTGAGTGTCATTTGTTTACTTTAGTTGTCTTTAAAAATTGAGATTGTGGATGATAAAGGTCTTTGTAGATCACGTAGGATGCAAGGGTTGCCTCCAGAATGCTACGAACCCTTACCTCCTAACTCACTTGAAGACACTTACCGTGAAGAGGTTGAGAATCATTTAGACGTTGGGAGTGTTGTTGCTCCTTTACTAGCAAATATTGAGAGAGCCTTAGTTACAGTTGAGGAAGGTTCCACCCTTCCTGTTAACCCAACTTTGTCCATTCCTCTCAATCCACTCTTGGTTCGACTGGACTCCTCTGGTAACATTGTAGTAGAGTATTATCCTCGCCTACTGTCAAGGCCACATAATCAATTGGATATGGAACCAATACAACCGAATTTTAATGATGAATACACAACTCATATATGTTCTGTTGAAATGGTGGATCCACATCAAACTCTTCTTTGTTCTATATGGAGAACTCCATCAGGACAAGATATTTACAAAAAAAATAATTTTAGTTGACCGCATTTTGACCCTCCACATGTCTCTACCACCCCCGATGTAGAGGCAGGACCGTCAGGTTAGCCTATCACCCATCCCGCTGAACCAACAGTCAATACTCCTACCACTTCGGGGAAAATTCACAGTGAAACATGAGTCGTGTTACCCAGTCAATTGCAAAGTACCTTGACAGTTACGCCTCATATCCCTCTTCAAGCTACAACTTCATATACTCCACATAATCCTATTGGGAGATCTTCACATCCCAGAATGCAACACCCTGCCACATACTTGAATCCAAGTGCGGGTCAAATCCCTACCGGGGAGCAACCGTTCTCCAACATCAAAATTATGACTGGGAGGAAACCCCCTCTTGTCGATCATACCCTAGTTGATACCCAACCAATGGCAGGGGGACAACCTCAACCTTCATTTACTGGAAACCCACCACAATCTTGGGTACCACCCCAAGGAGGACAGTTCCATCAACCACATTAGGAAGGGCCATCAAACCCTAACCTGGAAGGAGGAATTCCAAATCCTAATCCTTATGGACTACATTCTGGACAACTGTTCTCGGGAGTCCCGAATCCCACTTGGGGTCCTCAAGGTCAGTTATATTTTCCTCCCCAGGGGCCAAATCCTTACCCTCCTCAAGGTCAACCTAGTTACCCTCCTCAAGGGAAACCTGGCTACCCACCTCAAGCTAATCAAGTGAACTATCCTCCCTCGGGTTACATTGGTTATCCTCCCCAAGGGAAAATGGGTTTCTCCTCTCCTTTTATGCACATTCCATTCCTCAACAAGTAAATCCTACCTTTGTTGGTCAACAATAACAACATATGGGAGGGCTTGCTGGCTATAATTATCCACCTCAACCTTTTTACGGCCCTACTGGTGTCCCTATGCCACACCAGTATCATCCATAGGTCAATCGACAGTTACCATTCTTAGCTACTCTGGATCTACCACATCTGTCGAGATCGACAAATGATCCCATATTACATTCTCCTTTTTGGCCAGTTATTCCTGCTAAATTGCCTTCCGATATTTCGAAATTTGACGGTAAACTTATTGAATACCCTAATAACCACGTTATGACCTTTCATCTATGTTGCTCATCAAATTCACTAATGGATGATTATATGCGGTTACGTCTTTTGCAACATACACTTACGGGTACAATGACTAAGTGGTACATTGAATTACAATGTGAAACTTTTCAAGACTTTAATTCACTTGCCATGGTTTTTATCACACACTTCCAATTACCTATTCTCTACGAGACTGGCATGGAACTTTTGACCTCCCTTCATCAAACTAACTCCATACATATCTCTGATCATATTCATGAGTGGAGATGACGACGACGATTGATCAAAGTAACCATTCCTGACCAATTATTGGTTGAATGGTTGACCAAATCTCTTTTAGCTCTGATTGTTCATGATGTAGCCATGGGTGGTGTCATTAAATAAGAGGTAGCCATTGCTCATGCCCACTATCTGGACTTGGTTTATTCCCAATCCATTACTTTGTATGAATTGATCCCAAACGCTCCCCGTCCATCAACCGATCCATCGAAACCATCCTCCACTGCTCATGCAGATGGAGCTATCGGTTTCATCAAAACCCAATCCAGTTCACAGTCGACTGGCATGACCAATCATTCAATCACTGCCCCCACTACTAGATCGAATTCACTCTCAGCAAATCCCCTCCCCCCCTGTTGTAGGAAAATCTCCCTACGGATAGGTAGATCACCTCTAGAGCTTGACCTTAACCCTAGACAGAAAACTGCTTATCATGGACACTGACTTCCTTTCAAATCTATCTAAACTAACACA
>SNQJ01S0250116.1:580-12889 GCA_010110895.2 Picea sitchensis
CTCTCATCTACCCCTCTCTCTTGCACTCCCTAGACCCCTATATCACACTCTCTCCCCCTATGTCAATATATCTCTCTAGAGGGGGAGATTGTAATGTCCCTCACTTTACAAACATTTAAACATTTTAATTTCTGATAGTTTATGATGTGGAAGAATTGGAAAAGACTTATGTAAAATTATATCATCATATACATTAATTATGAATATTTGTGTAATCTTTATTTTTAATTTATTTTAATTAAAAAGAAACAAATTAATTATAGAATCTAGTTACAAAGAGTAAATCATTATTCCATGGGTGAATGAAAAAGTTAAAAACCACGAGAGTAAATCATTATCCATGGGACAAGTGGAACCCTACTCCAAAAGGTATGAAATGTGAGGGAACAAGCTAACACAAAGTTAGGCCAAGAAGATTCCCTAGGGTTAGGAACGAGGTCAACCTGAAGATTCAGTTTGTCTCTAGTTATTGAAGTAGGTTCACATATATTTCTTTAATCTATTTATGATTTATCACATTGTAGGAAATGGATATCTAAATGAATACTTTGTTCATTTATCACTAAATTAGTGACAGTAATGTATACTTAAAATCGAGTGTAATGTTTTTATTTTGAAAAGAACATTATTTATAATTATTACAATAAGAAGTACAAGGAAACATAAAAGAACCTATAGGTTATTATAGCTATAAAAAACCTATTATATCTTCAATAAGCAAGAGATAATACTTAGATATCTTTTATGTTTTAATTTTCTAAAATAAAAGGTTTAGAAAATCCCTAAAAGATTCTTTAATAGAAATACAAGAATATAATTTACAGATAGTAAATATATTGCAAACTAATGTCTACCTATGAAACTATGGTGTGCATGGATTTTATTTCTAAATGATTTATATATATATATATATATATATTTCTTGAACAATATGTGGAACAACAAGTAAAATAAATAATACGTGTTAATCTAAGGAAACTCAAAACTTCGTTGATAGTTGCAGAATACACAACTACACACCACATCAACCATATTGCAAGACAAGTTATATATATATATAAATAATTTAAAGTGAAGTATTAATTTCAAATATCAATCCAAAAAGGAATAATACATTTTTCAAAATATAAAATCCACGACACCATTCACCGTGACATCCTAGATGAGGTTTATATCAATAAGTAATCTTAAAACCCTACACAAATCTTTAATCACCCGCCAATGAATAACAAGGGAGAACAATAAACCTTTTTTTAAGAAAGAAAGAGGCTATGAATCCATCGATGTCGACAACTTAGTCTTTTGTAATCACTCAAACATTTGTTTTATAAGCCCTGTTTGCAAAAAAACAAAATAACTATGTCGTTGACGAGAAGTGAATAGTTGAAGGTTTATGAAATACTAGGAGAATCTGTATGAATATAATCATTATGTCTTGGACATTAGTGTCAATGATTTCATTAGAAAGAATGGTAGCATTTATTGTTGGTGACAACCAGTGCAAGTACCTTGGATGAGTACCCTCTCATGGTAAAATAAAATTAGTAAAATAAAATTATAGAAGAAAATTTTATTTATAACTATATGAAATTACTTTTGAGAATGAAATTAAAGAAAAAAAAAATTGATGTGAAAGAGTTATTACAAATGGTATCAGAGAATTATTTAAACACTAGAGCCTTATGAATTCAAAGAAAATATATTTTTTTGTTCATTACATAAAAAAAATAATATACATATAAATATTTTGTAAGCAAAAGAATTCATACCATTATTTTTCGAACATATTAAAATTAAATAACAAAGTGTCATGGATGAAGAACCTCGTATATCAAATCAAAGTGGACCATGGATATATATGGAAATAAACAATGAGAAACCACAAGATAAATCTATAGGATCATTGGAAACTATGCATAGTACAAAAGCAGAACTGCAAAGCATTAAGGAAGATAATGAGAAGTTACTCGAGGTGAGTAAAGACCAAGAAGATTTGAATGACATTATTCTTAAAAACATGACTCATATGAAATAACTAAGATAAATAGGGCAAACTTCTAGTAATTCCAAAAAGGAACTTTCCAATAAAGAATCACACAAGCGTAAAGATTATCAAGCAAATAGTGATAAAACATAGTTGTTAAATGAAGAAATTAGTAAGGATAATAGCAAATAGTGATAAAACATAGTTGTTAAATGAAGAAATTAGTAAGGATAATTTGAGAAGAATCACATTGAGTCAAATTATACCTAAAACAAAGAAAATGAAATGGCACGAGGAAGAGTTATTTGAAATTTTAATAAAATCAGACCACCCAGCTTTGACGTGAGTCTGAGGAGGGATAAGATTGGCTTCTTAATATGAGTAAATATTTCCAAAGTTACAATTACCCAAGAAATTTGAGAGCTATATTAGTTGTGTATCAAATGAACAGAAAAGAGGCCATTTGGTGGCAAGAAACCAAAACAATTAACAATATTAGGAGCAATTAACAATATTAGGAGCAGTGCGTTGAACTGGAAGGTATTCAAGAAATAAGGTATTCAAGAAATATTTTAAACAAAAATATTTAATAGAATGATATTATACAAAAAGACCAAAGAGTTCCAAGACCTTAAATTGGGACATATGTCTATTGAAGACTTTGTGACTAAATTGGGACATATGTCTATTGAGACAAAATCGAATTTCTTAATCCAAAGACTATGGATGAAGTAATAAATAATACTAAATTGTTCTTTAATGAATTTAAAGAGAGAAGTGAAAATACAAAAACATGGTAGCACAAGCATAAGGAAAAGTTTGATCCTAAGTTTTTTTTTTTTTAAATATCCTAGACAACCATCACACAATGCACTAGTTAGGAGAAAGATTTATTGGAAAACAAAATGTATCAGTTTAGAACAACAATAAACCTACATATTTTGGTAATAAGGTAGTTAGTAAGACAATTAAGGGACCTCTTCAGTGTTGGGGATGCAAAGAACCTCACGTGTAGTGAAATTTCCCTTCAAATCAAAACAAAAATTAGGTAGTAAATAATATTGAGGAATCAACAATATTAAATGGCATTGCTCAAAGTATTCACAAAATCAATGGTGCATTAAGCTATGGTAAGATAGTGTGTATGAGTATATTATATATATAAAGAATATTAAGATTAACAACCAACGTTTAAAGTATTGTGTCAGCGTGTGTATAAACCATTGCAGAGTTAATTAGTGATAAATAATTATCTGTGTATATATATTGTGGGAATTCTTTCACTTAAGGCGTTATAGTGCAACCTTTTAATAATAAACATAAATACATAAACAGTGAATCTAACCAAGGTATTATGTGAATACATGTTGACATTAATCTAAGTTTAATCAAGTAAGTTACAATGATTTCATTACGAAGGATAATAACATTTATATACCTCTCAATAGAGTAAGTCTATCTTGGATGAGTACCCTCTCATGGTAACACCATGATATTTAGACAAAAATATTTAAATAGCCAAATGAGAAAAAACGTTAAATACAATTATATAAGAAAGTTTTATTTATAACTATATGAAATTAATCTTGATGATGAAATTAAAGAAAAAAAATATTGATGTGAAAGGGTGATTACAAATGGTATCAGAGAATGATTTAAACACTATGACCTTATGGTATCAAAGAAACCATATTTTTTGTTCATTACATAAAAAAATAATATACATATAAATATTTTGTAAGAAAAATAATTGACATCATTATTTTTATAGCATATCATAATTAAATAACAAAGTATACTGGTTGAAGAACCTGGTAGATCAAATCAAAGTGGACCATGGATGTATGTGGAACTAAACAATGAGAAACCACAAGATAACTCTATAGGATTATTGGAAACTATGCATACTATAAAATCATAACTGCAAAGCATAAAGGAAAATAATGAAAAGTTAATGGAGGTGAGTAAAGAACAAGAAGAATTGATATGAAACAACTAAGATAAATAGAGTAGACTTCCATTAATGTCAAAAAAGAACTTTCCAATGAAGAGTCACACAAGCGTAAATACTATCAAGCAAATAGTGATAAAACATAGTTGTTAAATGAAAAAAGTAGTAAGGATAATTCGAGAAGAATCACTTTGTGTCAAATTATGCCTAAAAAAAAAGAAAAGGAAATGGGATGAGGAAGAGTTACTTGGAGAGTTTAATAAAATTAGACCACCCATCTTTGATGGTGAGTCTAAGGAGGGAGCATAAGCTTGGCTTCTGAATATGACTAAATATTTCCAAATTTACAATTACCGAGGAAATTTGAGGGCTAGATTAGTTGTGTATTAAATGAAACAAAATAGTTAACAATATTAGGAGAAGTGAACTGAAGTGGAAGGTATTCAAGATATATTTTAAACAAACATATTTAATAGAATGATATTATGACAAAAATATCAAAGAGTTCCATGATCTTAAATTGGGACATATGTGTATTGAACACTTTGTGACTAAATCTGTGAATCTTGTGAGATGTTCACCTTACCTTAGGGAGGAGAAGGAAAATGATCATATGTTCATGAGATGTTTTCCTCCAGCTTACAAAGACAAAATCAAATTTTTTAATCCAACGACTATGGATGAAGTAATAAATAATACTAAACTATGCTTTACTCAATTTAAAGAGAAAACAAAAAATACAAAAACATGGAAGCCCAAGCATAAGAACAATTTTGATCCTAGGATTTTTTTTTTAAATATCCTCGACAACCATCACACATTGCACGAATTAGGAGAAATAGATTTGTTGGAAAACAAAGTGTATCAGTTCAAAACAACAATAAACCTACATATTTTGGCAATAAGATAGTTAGTGCGACAGTTAGGGGATATCTTCAGTGTTGGGGATGCAAAGAACCTCTCATATAACATTAATCGAAGTATTCACAAAATCAATGATGCATTAGAAAATCAAGAAGTAGATCGCCAATCTTCCATGGTGGAGATAAAATGTATGTTAAATCAAAAACCAATATCTATATTAATAGACCCTGGTGCAAGTTTGAGTTATATTTCATCTACAATGGTAAAAGAATTTAAAATAGAAAAAGTCAAACATAAGAAATATTGGTTAGTTCAATTAGCTACAGGAAAATAAAATAAAATTTGTGGAAATGGTAAAAAACTGTGTTGTTTACATGGATGGTATGGATGATAAATTATATCTAAATATTTTACCATTAGGATCGTATGTTCTTCTCATAGGTATGAATTGGTTGGAGAAACATTCATCTCTTGTAAATTGTCATGACAATATGTTTAATTATATAGATGATTTTGGAAACAACAAAATGGTGAAAGGAATACTGTGGGGAGTGTCAGTAAGAAAAATATATTCTTTACAATTAAAAAGGAATGCAATCAAAGGCTATTGGATTACTAAGCGGGGGGTTGAATCAATAATAGAGAAATCTAATCCTTTTTAACCATAAAATGAAAGTGTTATACTTCTTTATGATCAATGTATCATTATCATCCAATAGTTGCAGAGTAAATAAAGAATGAACAAATGAGCAGTCATACACATACATAGTAGACCAATGTTTTTACGTGGAAACCCAAAGAGGGAGAAAACCACAGAATCATTTTTCTTATATGTATTTAAGAATTAGATTCATTGTAAGCACCATCTTCCTTTGTTTTCTAACTGCAACTGGAAGGAGGCTCCAATCCCCTAGTTTATGAGGCTACATCCGAAGGGAAGCTCCAACTCCCCAATTTTTTGTATACAACTAGAAGGAGGCTACAACCCCCTATGTTCTTCGACTACAATCAGAAGGTGGCTACAACCCCCTATATTCTCCGACTACAATCGGAAGGTGGCTACAACCACCTATCCTTACCCCGTCCAACCACCCTAAAATATAAATTCCAAATGTAGACAATATGTCATTGTCACTGAATCAACCACTCCCACTGTCAAACTATCACTGTCAACATGTACCAATCAACCTACACCAAACAATCTGTACCAATAACCTAAACCATGCATCAACCTGTACCTCAACCTCAACAATAAGCCTTCATCAATTTCATCATCCAAATATGATTTGTAACTCTATAATAGACATGTTGTATATGATCACATACATGCAAACCTTCCTTAACAAGAGACTAGCATTTTCATCAAATTTTACTTTAGTCTCACATGACTAGTTTTGAATTAGTCAACAACCCTAACTTGTAATAATCATAATTATGTACCTTTAATGAATAAAGGTATAAAAATAGTACAAAATGTTCTTTAGTGTCTTCCAGGTTTCACTTCTTGGAACCTCCCAGAAAAGGAGTTATAGAAAAAATGACACACATTGTTGAATTCTGAATTATTCTATAGATCGAACTTGTAGAGAATGCTCCACACAAAATATTTTTTGTATAGATCTGAAAATTGTACAAAACATACTAGATACTGTATTATAACCAATACATTTGGTCTTACCTAATTGGGATATGTTATGAAGAATTTATGATGTTTTTACCCCAAACACTTGTTTTAGACTAGTTTCCGGACTAGCCACAAACCCTATTTTCCATGGAGTGTAACTTCTGAAATACAATGACCCACAAGCTGAAATTTGTATCATAGTTACTTGGATATGTTTTCTAAATGGTCTTCATATTTTGTTGTCTGAATCATTCTAGAAAAAAGGTTATTGCGAATATGGTGAGATGACCTGTAAATAACATACCTTAGAAAATGTCATCAAAATATTTTATCCTCCATTGAATTTAGTCCTGCTTTACTTCACCTTCCCTCTGATGTTCACCTTATATCTCCTTTGATTACCTCAGTCACTTGTAGATATTCAATATTCTCAATGGATACAAATGGGAGACCCTTGCTCTCTTATTTATACTCTCCAAGTAGCTTCCTCTAGAAGTATCCACTTCACCAATTTGTCCACTTAGTCACTTTGTCCACTTAACCAACTTTGTCAACTTAGCCACTTTATCCACTTAACAACTTTGTCCACTTAGCCACTTTTTCCACTTAACCAAAGTTGTCCACTTAGCCACATTGCCCACTTAACCATTTTTTCCACTTAGCCACTTTGTCCACTTAACGAACTTTGTCCACTTAGCCACTTTGTTCACTTAACCACTTTGACTACTTTATTATTTAGATAATTTATCTTTACTCAAAACTTCTTGTTGCAACTAACTTTTATATAATTATTCAATTTATAACTTATTTTCCCTTAACTAACTTCTTGTTGCAACCACTTTATTATTTAATTTCTTTCTTGGTCAACCACTTTGACTATTTAATCTTCTCATCACAACTACTTTACCATAATTACCAAACTCACAAATTTTTGTTGCAACTAATTCATTTTTAATTATTTTCTTAATGAAATAACTATACCCATGATTAGCTCCTAGTTTCACCCACTTTGACTAGTCAACTTCTTCTAGAAGTTTCTAGAGTAATTTGACTTATTTGACCTTCTAGGAGCTTCGAGATAACTCATAAGGGTTCTCTAACTTCACAAGGCCATAAGTATATAACCGTGTGGATTTATGTGACATTCCACAAACCAAAAATGGAATGACATGTATTATCCATCTAGAATAGTCTTACCTGTAAATTAATTGATATGCATGCCCTTATACCTCAAACAAACCTCATTCCCTTACCCATACCTTTGTTCTACTGAACTTTCTTCAAAGGTTGACATCAATGAAAACCAACCCAATTAATCAACAATCTCCCCCTTTGGCATTGATGGAAACACACTAATGCAATACTGAATTCATATCACTCATGCTCCCTCTTTGACCATCGCTCCCCCTGGAACCATGCCTATGTTCTCTTTCTCCAAGCATTTAACTCTCTATAGTGCATCTGATAAATATCTCCCCCTTTGTCACCAATGGAAAAGGTATATTTCCATCCCGGGTTGCTCCCCATAACTGAACTATCCTTGGGGATACTCCCATGACTGAACTCTTCCTGAAACTAATCTCTCCTCTTGATGATGCTTCCTCATGTAAATCGAAGACATGTAATATAAACATTCAAAAGAATTCATTTTGGAGTAGAAATTACTCTGTGTATCTAACAAATATACTCAAAGAATTCCCTTGGAAGAGGTTTTGCAAAGATGTCTCCCACTTGTTCTTTTGTGCCCACATATTCAACTCTGATGTTCTTCTCTACATCTTGTTCCTCTAGAAAGTGATACTTTATTGGAATGTTTTTTGTATTGGAGTGTATCATTGGGTTCTTTGAGATAATGATGACACTTGTATTATCACAATAGATTCGAATGGGCTCATCATACTGAACTTGTATATCTGTCAGAGTTTGTTTCATCTATATAACCTGTGTACAACATCCTGCCTCTGCAATATACCCTACTTCAGTTGTAGATAAGGATATTGATGATTGTTTCTTGCTTACCCAATATACTAAACACTCACTCAAGTAGAATGTTGCTCCACTCGTTCTTCATCGGTGATCAATGCAACTTGCTCAATCTGCATCTATGTAGGCAATAAGTGATAGATACTTTCCTTTTGGATACCATAATCCAAACTATTTTGTTCCTTTGATATATCTCAAAATCCTCTTCACTGCTAAGACATGTGATTCCTTTGGTGCCACTTGAAATCATGTCACTTATCCAACTGCCTCCATTACATCTAGTCTGGATGTTGTCACATACAGTAAGCTACCAATCATTGACCTGTATTGCCTTTGGTCTGTAGACATTGAATCATCATCTTTGCTCAACTTGAAACTGGTTTTTAATCTTCCGTTCCGAACCTCTTTAGAATTTATCTAATATACTTAGTTTGAGAAATAAAAATTCCTTGGTTGATTTGATGAATTTGAAGACCCATAAAGAAGGATAGTTCTCCAAATAATGACATTTCAAATTCATTCTGCATATGCTTTGCAAAGTTCTTGCTTAACCTATCATCATTACTTCAAAAAATAATATCATCAACATAAACTTCAATTAATAAAATACTATATTGAGTTACCCTGATGTAGAGGTTGTTGTCTGCACTTCCTTTTCTGAACCCTTCCTACTGTAGATATGTATCCATTCTAGAGTACCATGCTCTAGGAGCCTCTTTTAGACCATACAAGACATTCTTCAATTTACACACATAATCTGTGTTCTATGACAAATGAAATCCTTCTGGTTTTTCAATGTAGACTTATTCTTCAAGTTCCCATTTAGAAAAATTGATTTCACGTCTATCTGATATACTTTAATATTCTCAGAGCATGCATAATCTAAGAGAAATCAAATTGCTTCCATTCATGCAACTGGGTAAAATGTCTCTTCAAAGTCGATTCCTTCAACCTATGCATATCCCTTACATACCAATCTAGCTTTGTTCCTTGTAACATGTCCATATTCATTCAATTTACTTATGAAAACCCACTTTGTACTAATTACATTCATATTTCTTGGTCTTGGAACCAATTCCCAAGTCTCATTATTCTCTATTTGATCCAATTATTTATGCATGTCCTTATTCCAGAATTCATCCTTGATGGACTCTTCAAAATTGTTTGGTTCAATCGTAGATAAGACTGCTAGGTGCATTTGTTCTCATGAAAAAATTCTTCTTCTGGTCTCAAATCTTGCATCCTTAATCTGATCCGAAGGATGACTATTCTGTACTCGTTTACTAGGTGTCTTTGGAGGTAGTTGATGAACTCTTCTACTTCTGTCTGATCTTCTTCATCTTCCCCTTCTACTTCATCTTCATCTTTTTCTTCATCTTTGTAAAGTTGTTCCACTGATTTATTTTCTTCTTCCTTTGATTCTCGCCCACCTGTTTCATCAATTTTTACATTGATGCTCTCCAAAAATTTGTTCAATGTCAGATTGTAACACTTGTATTCTTTCCTTGTACTTGAGTAACCAACAATTATTCTTCTATCCACACAAGAGTCAAACTTTCCCATTCTTCCATCTTCTCTTTTGATGTAGCATTTTCTTCCAAATACTCTAAAGTGATTCACATTTGTTGGTCTTCCTTTCCATAGCTCGTAGGGAGTTTTTTTATTGTTGTTTCTGACAATTACTCTGTTTTGAAGGTGAACTGTTGTATGCATTGCATGTGTCCAAAAGATATCTGTAAATTTGGAATCCATTAACATTGTTCGATCCATTTCCTGTATTGTCATGTTCTTTCTTTAAACAATTCCATTCTGTTGAGGTGTCCTAGCAATGGAAAATTTCTTTTTTATTCCATGCTTGTTGGATAAGTACATATATTCCTTTCAAGTGAACTCTCCTCCATTATCAGATCTCAAAAATTTGATTTTTGAATCCATTTCATTTTCAACCATTTCCTTGTAGACCTTGAAGTTTTCAAAGGCTTTTGACTTATTCCTGAGAAATAAAACTGCAATCATTCTTATATAATCATAAACTAATAACATAAAGTATTTATCACCTTTTAAACAATTTGTTGTAGTTGGTCCAACTAGATCAGTATGCATAATTTCCAGTGGTCTTGTCATTTAATATTCCTTTGATTTGAACCTAGTCTTTGTTTGCTTTCCTTGTTGACAATGCTTGCATAGAGTGTTGGTTGGTGTCATGATCTGGGGCATATCCCTAACTGCTTCTTTTTTACTAAATTTGACAAGGTCATCAAAGTTTATGTGACCCATTATTTTGTGTCATAGACAAACTTCATCTTCCTTTCCTAGACAACACTTTTCATTTCCAATTTCACTTAATACATGTATGTTTCTTGAAGTTCTTGCAGTTGTTGCAATGAATTTTCCAAAACCTTCTTTTATTATCTCGCACTTCTTTGAATTGAAAGTAATCTTATGACCTTGGTCACAAATTTGACTTACACTTAGAAGATTATGTTTCATATCTTATACTCGTAGAACATTTTCTTCTTTTGTATTCTTGTTTCCAATTCTGATTGTGCATCTTCCAATGATTTTAGCTGAATCATCATTTCGAAGGAGACTGGTCCATATCTTTCCTTTCTTAATGTAAGAAACTTTTCTTTATCACCTATCATGTATTTTGAACAACCATTATCAACATACCAACCAAGTTTCTTATGCTTATCTTGTAGAGCGAGTGTGCATTGTTCATTGTTATATTAATTATGCTTTCTTATCCATGTTCTCTTCTGCGGTTCATGTCTGTGATTGTTTTTGTTCTTTTGTGGTTCTCTATGAGGGATTGTCATCCTAAAATATTTGGTCATGTGTCCAAAGTTTTTGCACTTGTAGCATTCCACTTCAGTGCTCAATTATCCAAACCTGTTGTATCTTCTTCTCCGTGTTTCATTAGGCCTTCTTGGATAACCATTTTTTGTATGACTTTCAAAATTGTTTATGTTGTTTCTATTAGCTCTCAATTTACAGATTTATGTCCGAAATTATTGCATGCATAACATAAATGCAAAAAGATAGTTTGATACCTAGTAGTTGAAGATATTATGAAAGGAGTTAATCTTATGAATCATTATTCTTCCTGAGGTCTATTTGTTTCTCTTGGTTGTTGATTCTAAACTCTGAGTCTTCTTGGTGGAGGAGTGTCCCTGTAATTTTCCTTGTAGGTCTTTCTATCCCCTTTGATTATTTTTGCATAGCATTTTGGATATATTTCTTGTTCTGTTGTTTTGTATCTTGATCTCTTTTCTATATAATTGTATCTAAGTCTGGACTTGTGATGATGAGGCTTTTGACTACTAATAATGTCATCCAAAACTTTTGAGTTGTTCTGCATATTTTAATTTTGAAGATCCTTTCTCAATGTGACAATCTCTTCCAAATTTCCAATGATTCTCTCTCTTTCTTCTAACTGTTCTTTGAGTGCTTCTTCAATTATTTTATCTTATTCTATTTGAACCTTCAATTTTGTGATCATTTGTTTTAGTTCCTAAGTGTCTTCTTTCTTGTTTAGTTATGCTTGTAGCTTCTTTTTCTTCTTCGTTTTCTTCTTATAACTTATATGGCTCTCCACCTTGCTCGCTGCCCTAGCAGCTTCGCGCCCTCCAGCTGCCTTCTGCGGCCTCCCTGCCTGGTAGCCCCTACTGCTGGGCCTCCCCGTTCTCGGCCCCCCAGGGCCGCCCCCATCCCTTCTCCTCATCTCCTCTCTCCCCTTCCCATTTGAAAGACTACTCCAGGATTAGAGAGTTGCGCTCAGACATGTCGCCCTCAGGGGGTTTGGATCCCTCGCCCCCTCCTCCAGAAGTCACAGCGTTCAAAGCCCTGATCGACCTGAACTCTAAGAGACAACCTTCTGTCAGCCAACAGAAGTTTGTAAAG
>SNQJ01S0250117.1:0-12873 GCA_010110895.2 Picea sitchensis
ATTGTAGATACTGCACATTTGTGAATAAATTGTAATTAAATTAGTAATTAGATGTTTGATTTGAGTTATTAGTCTTTTGTACATATAATAGTTAGAGTAGTTTATAGTTAGTTTTGCTTATTTAGATCACTTAACTTAGATCAACTTTCCTCTTCGGCTTCCTTAGGAGACCTTAGGGCGGCCAACGGAGCCGTTAAACCCGTCAGGGTGGTCCATTCCAAACGGCTTGGGTTATTAGACAACCCCGGACCGGTTCCACTCTCTCAGTTGACGGACGGTCGTTTTCGCCCGTCAACATGTATCTAAGAGAAAACAAGGTGCATGGGAAACTATCAAAATGTTCTTTTTACCAATCAGAGATTCATTACGTAGGACATATCATATATGGAGAAGGTATCACTGTGGATCCAACGGAGGTAGAGGCTATTATGGAATGGCCAACACCGATGGACGTACAATAAGTACATAACTTTATGGGGTTAGCAGGTTATTATCGACGCTTCGTCGAAGGTTTTTTGAAGATAGAAAATCCAATTACATAATTGCAAAAAAAACAAGAAATTCATATGGATAGAGAAATGCGCGGAAGCATTTCAAAAGCCTAAGGAGTTGTTAACGACAATGTCGATACTGAAGGTTCCCAACATGGACAAATAATTCTTGGTATGTACGGATGCATCCAAGGAAGGACTAGGTAGAGTTTTGATGCAAGATGGTCAAGTGACCGCTTACATTTCAAGGAATTTAAGAAGGCATTAATAGAACTATGTAAAACACAACTTGGAGTTATTAACGATTGTATATGCCTTGAGAGTATGGAGACATTATCTGATTGGAAGAAAATTTGAATTAAAGATGGATCATTGTGGATTGCAACATATTTTTACTCAGAGTGACCTGAACGCGTGACAAAGGCGTTGGTCATAATTACTTAGAAAATACAATTTTGAGATCATTTACATTAGAGGAATGATGAACAAAGTAGCAGATGCGTTGAGTCGGAGACCATGCATATTCTCGGTAATACAACTTAAGATGAATCTTTGAGAAAATATTCTAGATCTACAGTTTGACAATGATTGGTACAAGAAAATTAAGGCTAACAATGGACAATATACCATGATGGTACCAAGGTATGAAGGTTATTCTTTTGACAGTGACATATTGTTGAGGTATAACAATAGAATTTACGTACCACCTAAAGACGAATTAAGAAGTTTGATTTTAAGCGAATCTCATCGAGTAGTATATATGGCTCATCCAGGAGTCACAAAGATTAAGGCAGACCTTAAGCCTTTATTCTTCTGGAAAGGAATGAAAGCGGACATAGTTAGTTACGTGGCGAGATGTCTAGAATGTCAACAAGTGAGGGTTGAACATAGACATCCAACAGAATTGTTACAACCACACACTATTCCTGAATCGAAATGGGAAGTCATTTCGATGGATTTTATTGTTGGATTGTCATTGACAAAAATGATACATGATTTGATTTTTGTGGTCATTGACACTCTGACGAAGAGTGCACACTTTATTCTAGGGCATACGATGTATCAAGCGCCAGACATAAATAGAGTTTTTATTAGCGAGATTGTGAGGTTACACAGAGTACCAAGAAAGATCATATCCGGTCGTGGATCAATGTTTACTGGATGATTTTGGACTATTTTCCAAGAGGCTTTGGGAACACAATTGAATTTTAGTACAACTTATCACCTAGAGACAGACGGACGAATAGAAAGAACAAACCAGATTTTGGAGGATTTGTTGTGTATGTATGTAATGGATCAACATAAATGTTGGGAAGACTTCTTTCCATTAGTAGAGTTTGCATACAACAACAATTATCAGAGTACGATAAAGATGTCACAGTTTGAGTTTCTTTATGGATGACCATGTCAGACGCATCTGAGTTGGGATCGAATGGAGGATAGGGTCCTGGTGGGACCAAAAGTGATCTAATAAATGGAAGAAAAATGTGAATGATAAGACAAAGGATTAACAAAGCGCAATATCGACATAAGAGTTATGTTGATATGCATACCATTGACCACAATTATGAGGTTGGCGATGAAGTTTCCTTGCGGGTAAAACCACTTAAGAGTTCGATAAAGTTTGGAAAGGGTGATAAACTCTCTCCCAGGATTTTGGGACCTTTAAAAGTTGTAGAAAGGAAAGGACCCATGGCTTACTGACTAGCCTTGCCTAATTCTTTGAGGTGTATGGATGATGTATTTCATGTATCTGTTTTGTGACATTATATTTCAGATCCGTCACATGTGATTGAATTGAGTTCAATGTAGGTGTCAGATGGGGGTGCTCTCATGGCGGATCCAATATGCATTTTGGACCATCACACTTGACAACTACGACTTCGAGTAGTCGATTAGGTCAAGGTCGAGTGGGACATTTATAGTCCACACTCGGCCACATGGGAGGACGCATATGCGATGCATCAACAATTTCCTTATTTGTTTGATAGATAAGATATGTAGATCTGTGTTAGATACATTTATTGCTACCATTATTGACATTGTACAAACTTCGGGACGAAGTTTAAAATAAGAGGGGGTGTATGTAACATCCATTTCTACTGAGCACACTTTATACTGACTTATTCTTTTAGGACACTTGCGAGCAAGTGATATGGTTATGATACATTATGATTATGCTTTGCTTATGAGTTGTTATGATGTCATTATGATTATATGTTAATTTTTAGATGTATATATGTATTGACATGTATTATTGATGAGTTTCCCTGAGTGTGCAGGATACATGACAAGTTGATGATAGTGATGGCATCAACGAACTTCCTTGGACTCCGGATTGAGTCAGGGAGTGGATTTGTAATTGGTTTGAGTATTTGATTAACATGCATATGATTGTATGATGATTTCACGATGGATGTTATGTATATGGGTTATTGATAATGTTCTTTTCAGTGGATGTAGGCTTGACGACGCTTGCTAATCCGACTCACATAAGGAGTAAAGGGGTCATACACAAAAACCATACATTTGAGGGGGAGGTGTGGTAACGTCCCTGTCACAGCCTACTAGCACTCCCATCATGACCTAGGCTGTAGGTTAACGATTACCTAGTTCGAGAGGGCCACGATGCCATGAGGGAAGGTTGAGACAATCACTGACGAAGAGTTCTAAGGGGTGCGCAATAAGGCATAATCCTTGTTCCTTAGAATCCCTTAGTCTCTCACAAGGTTGACCGAATGGAGTGTTGAGTCCAAGGGTCAGACAAACTTCCAAAACCAGTGAAAGGAGAGTGGCACCCTTGGAGCACGGAGGTGCGTCTTGAAGGGCACGTCGTGTAATTAATTGTGAGTCTATAAATCTAGGTGGCCTAGTAAATTAATGAAATGTTTAAACCTTGTTAGAACAAAGTATTAATTAATCAAATATTATAAATTTAGAAATATAACAAGAGTCTAAGCCTAGTCAAAGCCTAAGTTCAAGTACAAGTCTAAGTTAAAAGTGACTAAATTAAAAATTAAATAAGACTAAGGGAGTTGGGAATTAATAAACTTTAGGAAAATAGGGAAAATGAATTTAAGGTTGAGTAAATGCACATGTGTGCATGAAAATAATAAAATGGATTTTTAAAATGAAAAGAAATTAAAACATGAGAGAATAGGTGTACACATAGAATGATATCTTGAGTCAATCTACCACTAAGTCTAACTAAAAGAAGACTCCTAAACCAACTCAAACTAAGATCCAATTAGGGGAAACTCATTAAATGGGAATTTGGGGAACTAAGAGACATCTAAGAACAAAAAATATGAACACATTGGAGAATGTGAGGGAAATTGGCTTTTAAATAAAATAAAAAGAGGAATTACATGTGCAACCTTGGGAGAGCATGAAACATGTGTTGGGTGAATAATCATTTAATTTAATGATTAAAAATAAAATAGTTGTGCATGGGGACAAGTGTCATTGAAAATAATTCTATAAAAGAAATGGAGGAGAGGTAAAAGGATCACACTTTTGAGGGTATTGTTATGCTGGCAAAATTTTTCTTGACTGTGTTTTACTTGTGAGAGTTGGGTTCCAAAGCTTGAAAGGAGTGGAGGTTCTTCCTTGAGGGGAAATATTTGGTGCTATTTTTTTTGGTTTTTATGTGTGTCCCCTTTGCAGCTCGGAGGGATAAGGGGGAATGAGAGTACTCCTAGCGTTGGCTGGGAGGTACCAGTGAAGTCCTTGGATTGGTAAGAGAAATAGGAATCGTTGCACAAGACTACGAACTTTAGATCGACATCAACATCGACTCAATTTAGTGACAGTAGTTTATTTTATGTTGTTGTTATGTTGAAATTCTTGAATATGTAAACTATTATTTTGGATCAGATGAATTAGATTAATGAAGTCACAAAATCTAATTTGTGAGGGTGTTGATAACTTCATTTTCTATCTGATGGATCCCTTATAGTTATATATATATATCGTAGCTTTTGAAAAGTCAATTTGATTTTTGTTCTAAGTATCGATCATTTTTTTAAAATGGATTTCGCTCTAGAAATCTGTGGAATGTAACAAATATTTGATATTTCTTGAGTATGAATTGACTTGTTGATGAAAATTTTGAGCTGTGCGGATAAGCAAAATTTATGTCATTAAACTACTTTGGTTGAATGCGATGAAATCGATAACGATAATACTTTCAATGATTTGAGTCCTTGATCCTAATAATGGGTTGGGAAAATTTTTATAAGCAACTCTGATACATTACAATTCACATATATTGAGTCAAGTTGACTATGCAATTGGATGTTCGTTTCCTTAGTGTAATTCAACTTGCAGACTAAAAGTTATTCTGAGAAATTATATGTTTAAATTTTTCGTTGAATGCAGGTAATGACTTTCTTAATATTTAGTAAGCAGGTAGATTACAGTTTATAATAGAAATTTGTAATATTTATTCAAGATTGTGCATGTCTGTCGTATTAGTCTTTTCATCTATTTCCTTCCCACTCTGTTTAGTACATAATATAAATAGAAAATTGCGCATTAGTTTGTTTAGTCTTAATTAGTGAAGTTAGACGAACCTGGAATATATCTTTTAAAGATTAATATTATAGTACATAATGGAACTGAAAATTGTGTGCAAGTAACAAATACTTTTTTTTTTGTTTGTTAGTTTGTCCGTGACATGTGGGACTAAACTGTGGCTAAGAAACCGCGACTCAGGGGCATCTAAGCCATCAAAACCACTCAGGGATCGCACCCGGCCTGAGCCACACCAACCCTTAACATGGATGGATTTTTTTGTCCCCACAGGTTTTGAACCGATGACTTTAACATCAAAGAGTGCCTTAACAACACACTTCGTCACCGACTGTCCTACACCTTGGGGACTTTAAATTTGAAGGACATGGGGGTGGGCTTTGATCCACTTATGTGTACACAATTCACGATATCATTTAATATAATATCTCTGGGTGAAACCACACGCTCGATCACTACCTCAAGGTGCCCCCATGGCTTCAGGTTAGGTCCTCACGGGAATTGAACCTTTCCCAAGGGCGAAAAACTCCTCGCTTTCCACCATTGGATCTAATCCCTTTGGACTGAAATTTGAAGGACATGTGGGTGGGCTTTGATCCACTTATGTGTGCATGGGTCACGATATCATTTAATATAATATCTCTGGGTGCAACCACACGTTCGATCATTACCTCAAGGTGCCCCCATGGCTTCAGGTTAGGCCCTCATGGGAATTGAACCTTGCCCAAGGGTGAAAATCTCCTTGCTTTCCACCATTGGATCCAACCCCTTTGGACGGTAAAAAATAATTTTAAAGCATACCCAATGATTGAATTAAAATAACTCAAGGTGAAATTTTACCTTCATGTATCTAATATCTTTTATTTACTCGATGACAAGTTAATATTTATAATTAATAATAAAGTGGTGTTATGACTTAATAATAATAGAATAAAAATTTAAAACATTACTTGTATCACAATGAATGAACTAAAATTTTACCCCATGATGGTTTAAGGTTATTGTTCTATCTCCTTAGTCATTCATATAGAGAATGCCACAGATAGAGAATGTCACAGATGTACTCATATTAGACTTGATAAATACAACCAATGCTGAAGCTCTAAATTAAGGGAAGTGATGTTGATAAAGCTCTGAATTAAGGGAAGTGATGTTGATAAGAATAATTTGTAATAACAATAAATGTTGTGTTATTATACTATTTATGTAATTGGCATTTTACACTATCTTAATTGTTGTTTTAAAAATATTTATTATTATTATTTTTGTTATCTTTTATATTTAATTAGAATATAGAGGGAACGTTACACACACACAGACGATTTATCGATACCTAAATCAATTATTCTATTTTTTCATACAAGTAGTCGAGAGTGGGATGTACTACCATTATACATTGTAAATAATCTCGATTTGATGTAGGTACAGATAGAACCATGTAAACAAGTTAATTATAGACTATCATGGAATGGGGTGGTGAAGTGGATTAGAATATCTCATCTAGATCAAGAGACTGATATTGTGCAAAGGGAAATTGATTTAGCATATCGTGCAAAACATAGAAATGCAATAAGGGTGGCAAGAGTGGCGAGAGTCTTAACGATCCTGAAGGAACAATGGTAGCTCCTTCTCTCGTGGACTTGGTCAAGCTACAAACAAATAGGTAGAAGCTTATTCACTCTTGTGTGGTCTCTTTCTGGCCAAAGAAGTCAATTTTAAATAATTATCGGTTATTGGAGACTCACTATTAGTCATTAAGGCAATGCTTGGGAAATCCTCCCCTATGGGTAGAAAACTAGCAATCGTCATTGCTCGAGAAAAAATGAGGCTAGTTTATTTTCTAAAATCTCATTCTTCCATGTCAAACGAGATTCAAATGTTGAAGTTGATCAAAAGGGTAATAAAGCTACTGATATTAACTAAGGAAATAATTTTAAAAATAGGGTGTATTATCAAATTTTTATCCCCTAAGGTATGGGTTGAAAGGAACGTCAATCACCATTAATTAACACATGATTCAAATCCTCAAACATAATTTTTTGTGGCATTGGGATAGGAGCATCAAGAACATGCCATATCCTTCATTGCATGCGAACCTATGCTCTACTTGTGGTTATTGAATGCAACTATTTTCAATAATTATGACTCTGTGAGATAATGGGGAGGTCATGGTCTAAAATTAGGCACAAATTCTATTGGCATTTAGGAGCGCTTAACCACTTGGTAAGAGTTTCCTTTGCTCATGGGTTCCCTTTTGGTCATCTTATTTCAAACTAGAAGGAGATTCATTGGAATGTGCTAGAGATTGGGATAAGATAAAATGTTATGTATGGTTTCATTCACAAATACCATAAGACAATGTTCATAATGACGAGAGGATAAGATAAAATGCAAGTCAAGCTAATATTCTACCAAAGAATGATATCTTCACACCTCCTTTGCAAAAGAAAAATTAATGCATGATACACATGAATAAGCAAATGTTCATAATGACACGAAAATGCAACACTAATTTGATTAAAAAAAAACAAAGTAACATGATTACTTGTTGAGATGGAAAGAATTTATAAATTTTATTCTATTTTTCACATTTGCTTACGTAAAAATATCATCAGTAAAAAAATCTTAAATTGTTAAAACTCAATGAATTAAAAAATAATTTTTTTAATATTTAAAGATTTTATTTTAGATATTAAAGTAACAAAAATATCTAAAATAACTTTAAAAGGAAAGATATCAAATATTTAGTAATTTGTTTAAATAAGGTATTCTAAACAACAATGTAATGTCACAATGTCACGAACATACCCTTGTCATCGCAATGTGCGATCATATCCTCATTGTCATATTGCAACGAACTTTGTAACGTCACAATTTGGCAATCAATGCAACGTCACAATTTGAAGAACATTGCCCTATTATCGCAATGTGACTAGCCTTTCCTTATTGTCTCCATGTGATGAACATGGTAACATCACAATCCAACAAACACTGTAACATCGCAATGTGACTAGCCTTTCCTTATTGTCGCCATGTGATGAACATGGTAACATCACAATCCAACAAACACTGTAACGTCACAATGTGATGAACATTGCCTGGTCATCACAGTGTGACGACCATTTCCTTGTCATCACGATTTGACGAACTTATCATGACGTTAGAATTAGACAAAAATATTACGACGTCACAATGTGACAAACCTTTGCAAATGTCGCAATTCAATGAACATAACCCATTGTCGCGTTTTGATGTACATAGCCAATGTCGCAATGTGCCAAACATAACCCAACATTATAATGAGACGAACATTTCCCCTCATCGCAATGTGACAACATTACCCATTGTTGAAATTTGACATACCTATTCCAACCCGATAATCTGACAAACCGAAATCCTACGTCACAATCTTATGGCCATAACCTTACGATGTTATGTGATGAAAAGAACCCAATTTCACAACATCACAAATAAAACTTGATCCCCACTACAATGCGATAATGTCATAGTAAACCCTGGTTAAACATAATCAACATGGCCCACCATATTCAACTCCACATGGTCTGCAAAGGTCATCCATGGGCATGATCAACCATAGTCATCCCATGTCAACCATAGTCAAGTATGGTTATGATCGACCATAGTCAAGCATGGTGAAGGTCAACATGATCAATCATGTTGAAGGTTAACGTAATGGTCAATCATTGTCATAGTTAAGGACAACTATGGTGAATGTCATCCATAGTCTTGGTCAACCATGGTCATGGCTAGTCATGGCTAGCCATGGTCATCTATACACAACAACTGTCAAACATGGTTAACCATTGGCATCCATGGTCAACCATAGTCAACCATGGTCATGATCAACCAAGGTCAACCATAGTGAATTTCATGTTCAACCATGGTCAACCATAGCCAACCATAGTAAATCAATGTAAACGAAGGTCTACCAAATTTAACCATGGTCAAGCAAAGTTAACCATGGTCAACAATTTTTAACCGGGGTATACCAATGTTAACCATGATCAACCATGGCGAAGGTTAACGTAATGGCAAATCATGGTCATAGTTAAGGCCAAACATGGTGAATTTCATCCATAGTCATGGAAAACCATGGTCATCTATAAAAAATAAATGTTAAACCATTGACATTCATGGACAACCATAATATGTATTTATGGTTGTACCCATGCATGCTAGTCGTCGACTAGCCACAACCACATTTATGTAAAAAGTGGTTGATATACGTCGATAGGCGTATATCAACCACCTTTTACATAAATGTAGTTGTTGCTAGTTAGTACGTCAAAAACCACATTTATGTAAAAAGTGGTTGATATACGCCGATCGGCATATATCAACCACTTTTTACATAAATGTGATTGTTGCTAGTTAGTACTCTTAATTTCTAATTAATTAAGTGTCAAAGATTCTAAAAATCAACTTATATCAACCACTTTTTACATAAATGTGCTTGTTGCTAGTTAATACTCTTAATTTCTAATTAATTAAGTGTCAAAAATTCGTAAAATCTAGAATTATTCAACAACGCAAAGGATAGATAATTTACTGGGTACTGACTTAAACAAAACTCAAACCAAGTATACTACGACTAAAATTACAACCAATGTTTGACTCTGAAAGAAGTTACACATGCGTGAATATATCTCTGTTCCATAGAACTAACAATTTTTAATAAGGTTGCTAGAGATTGGGACCATACAAGAATGTTATGTATGGTTTCATTCACAAATACCATAAGACAATGTTCATAATGACGAGAGGATAAGATAAAATGCAAGTCAAGCTAATGTTCTACCAAAGAATGATATCTTCACACCTCCTTTGCAAAAGAAAAATTAATGCATGATACACATGAATAAGCAAATGTTCATAATGACACGAAAATGCAACACTAATTTGATTAAAAAAAAACAAAGTGACATGATTACTTGTTGAGATGGAAAGAATTTATAAATTTTATTCTACTTTTCACATTTGCTTACGTAAAAATATCATCATTAAAAAAAATCTTAAATTGTTAAAAACTCAATGAATTAAAAAATAAAATTTTTAATATTTAAAGATTTTATTTTAGATATTAAAGTAACAAAAATATCTAAAATAAACTTAAAAGGAAAGATATCAAATATTTAGTAATTTGTTTAAATATTTCCCAAAGTAGAATTAATTAATTAATATCGTTTCTTAATTTTTTTTTATAAATAGTGAAACATTTTACTAAATATTTTCCCTCTGCAAAGTAGAACTAATTAATTAATATTGTTTCTAAGGAAAAATATAAATAGTAAAACGTTCATGCGATGTACTAATTTTCCTTCTACAATGTTTGGAAGTTAACTTTAGATGATAAGGATTAATGCATAGAGAAAATTAATTCTTTAAAACCTTGACAATCATGATGGCATTACTTTCTCTTTCGGGCAAATTGCAATTACATGATTACACCTTATCCTAAAAAAAAACTTTTGTATATTGAAATGAAATGTAAGCAATAATTACACCTTATCCAAAAAAAACTTTTGTATATTGAAATGTAAGCAATAATGCATGAATCCACTATATCTATATAGTGCTTCACTTTTAGAAATAGTTCTTCAAGCAAATCATAGTAGACACTTGGAACCAATTTGACTATGCAATATGTGCGACAAATTTGTTTATTGGAGGAAAGTATGGCCCCTATGATAATAAACAACTCTTCTACAATGTTTTGTTCAACCAAGAGTGTATGAAGCCTTACAACAATATTCTAAGAGGGGATCAAAACTGTGTAACTAAAAATATCTCAAAAACTTTGTAACCTAAAAAATCACATTATGAGATTTAGTGGTCCAGATGGATCCTTTAATGGAGTATTTTATACATAAGATGGACAAAGTGATGGATCCTTTAATGAAGTATTTTATACATAAGATGGACAAAGTGATGGATCCTTTAATAGAGTATTTTATACATAATAGAGTATTTTATACATAAGATGGACAAAGCAATGAATCTTTTAATGGAGTTATATAATATGGACAAAGCATGACTATGTGATTTAAAGCCTTTAGAGCTTAAATCCATTTAGAGAAACTTCATAATGGGTGATAAGGGAATTTCCAAGAAATTATATAGATTCTTGCTATTTGAAAATGCTTTTGTTTAAGGCTATTAGGGTGAAGACGTGTGTAGACAATGGAGGTATTTCCAACCATTTGCATATGCTATCTCAACTAGAAAAATATAACAACAAAACCCCAAGTCTATTTAATTCAACCTAAATAGTTGGAGGATAAGGAGTTTAAACTCTAGTTAAAAAAACTTAGAGGTTATTTGGTGAAAAAAGGGAGGGCATTGCAATGTACCAATTCGATGAGAATTTGAAAAGTATTAGAAAGGAAACTAAGGTTTGGGCCATAGAAAAATTAAAATAAATGCATAAGGACCTTGTGAATTTAGAAGAAAATATAGCTATGTTGTTCAAACAAAATCAATCATTTTTTTTTTCAAATGAAGAAGAAGGTAAACTGAAGGTATTGGAAGAAAATAAAAAAATGCCTTTGAAATGGGAAGAGGGTAAATAGAGAATAAATAACTGAGATCTATGGTTAGGTGAAGGAGATTCCAACAACAATTTCTTCCATTCATATGCTAAGAACAAGAAAAACTTAAATACTATTTGGGAAATGAGCAAGGAAGATGGAAGCAAACTTAGGAAGTTTCAAGAGACTTTATGAGTAAATCATTTCAAAAACCTATATAAAGACCCCAATGGATAACATAATAGAGATCCTAAGAATGAATACTTTCTTTCCAAGGTTCTTTGATGATGATGCAAATAAGGATTTAATGGTAGAAGTTACAAAGGAGGATGCAACCCCCATATGACCTTAGACAATTAGAACTTTGATTTTACTCATCTTAGTAATTCATTGCTTAGTAACTATTTGGACTTAATTAGACAGATATAAACATTTGATATGTGTATATTTGGACCTATTTATGTGCCACATAATGTTATTTTTATTGTTATATGTTCATAATGATGACAATTATGAGAATTGTTCAAACATGCAAATTTAATTATGGAATTTTGGTACATGGATACCAGTTCAAGTTATGTTGTGAATGCATAATAGATACAAGGCATGGCAAAAATAAACATACAATTCTTAATTGAATAGAAACATATATGGATTCGTATACGAAATTGTGGTGTATACAGATGGATATGAGTGATTGATGAAGTAACCTACAGGTTGATGAGCTATGTGATAGCCAAATGACTGTAGTGCTGAGGTAACTTGGATATCATAGACATCAAGAAGATAGTGTATGCTATAAGTTTCACTTATTATTTAATTTATGATTCAAAATATTTCTATGATTTTTGGTAAGTGTACTTTTGACAGGACACACATCTTTCCCAAAGTGGTTATTTGATAAAATGACTCTAAGAACAATAGTTGCACAATATGGATTAGTATAGGGTGTTGGACCTGGTTCTATCAGGAAGGGTGGAGGTAGTTCCCACCGAGTGTCCTATTGAACCTATTTTTATTAGGAGGGGTGGATGTATTTCCCACTATGTATCCTCCAAAACCTAGAGTCATGAGAGGGTTGTGTGAAGTCATGCTCCCCTAGACGTGTGATGACGACTGCTAGTTACCTACTGGGGAAGATTGGTCGAGATGTTTGACACTTTCGCTTACAGGTTTTATCTGGAGTTAGGTCAATATAGTTGATGCTCCAACTTAGTCCAATAGAGGAAATGATAGGATGGAAGATAGAAATAGGTTAGGAAGGTAGGATGATTTGATGTTAGATGAGAATATTGCTTGGG
>SNQJ01S0250121.1:0-12888 GCA_010110895.2 Picea sitchensis
AAATAAACACTGTCCCACAAATACAAAAACCCAGAATTATCCAGTTAGATAGAACATATGTTAAAGTGAAAGGGGGACTCAAGGATGTGTTAATGAAACTGTCATTTGATCCAAGGGTTCATCAGACTATAGACATAGTTGTAATAGATATTCTAGAAAGTTATGGTTAAGTCTTGAGTAGAGATTGGTTATCCAAACTTCAAGGTTATTTCTCTATTGACTGGTCTCATATGTGGCTGCCCTATAAGGGAAAAGAAAATCAAATCCAGGTTAACAACGAAGCACACATGAAGTACACAGTGACATAATTGGAAGGTAAAAATGAGATCCTTAGCTTTTCTCATTCCATCCTGGGAAATTATTTTTTCGAGATTGATTATGGTTGTTACAAAGCTCAAACTTTTGAAATACATTATGAACTACAATCAATCCTCTGCCCATGAATACATAATGGTGCATGTTCCATACTTACTAACTTAGGATTTAGTTTGAATAAGAAAACTCACATCCCTGATATGTGGTCCATTTTCTTTGACGATTCTAAAACATAGGATGGAGCCAGCATATGCCGTGTTCTGATCGACCCCAGCCAAGGAAAAACACTCATATCATGTCGTTTAGAGTTCGAATGCACCACCAACACTGCTAAATATGAAGCCTTAGTGCAAAGCCTAAAAAAGGCCATTGACCTCAAGGTAAAACATTTGAAAATTTTTCATGACTCTGAGATCATTGTTTGACAGGTAATAAATACTATTCATTTCCTGTCTCCACATTTGAAAGCCTATCAACAAGAGGTATGGAATCTTATTTATTCATTTGATGCATTTAATATTAATTCTATACCCTATGATCAAAATGTAGATGTTGATATTTTGGCCAATGCAACATCTAGATTTATGCCTCCTGAGGATGGTTTTTCGGTTGAACTGATGTTTAAGCCATCTGTACCTAACAATGTCAAGAGTTGGAGAGTATTCGACTGTGATTCTCAAATTGTTAACTTCCTTACTAGTTTAGACACATTCCAAGATTCAGTGA
Organism: Picea sitchensis; assembly: GCA_010110895.2. NCBI lineage: Eukaryota > Viridiplantae > Streptophyta > Pinopsida > Pinales > Pinaceae > Picea > Picea sitchensis. The sequence goes on from SNQJ01S0250121.1 coordinate 1,042, forward strand.
TAGATAATGAGATACATCAATAAGAGTTGTAAGTTTATCGATAAGAAACTAATAAGGTCAAAGAAATTTGTGTTCCAAATAATGTTTTGTCTCTTGAAAACTTATTTGATTTACAGTCCAAGTTCATGAGGCCAAATAATCCGAAGACCAACAACTCCATGATGATGGATTTCTTGGTCAATATGGGAACATTTGAATAACTTAAGTATGTTAACCTAGGTAATTGTTGTTCGGATTCAAAAAAGCACACATTCACAAAATTGTTCAAGAAGTATCGACATATTTTTGCCTGGACATATTACGACTTGAAGACTTATGACACACAAATTATACAACATTTAATTCCCATCAAAGAAGGGATCAAGTCATTTCAACATAAGCTCAGAAATATACATCCTACTATCGAATCTTTGATACAAAAGGAACTCAAGAAGCTGTTAGCTGCCTGAATAATTTTTAAAGTAAGACATTTGACTTGGGTATCTAATATGGTGCCCATAAGGAAAAAGTTGAGAGAAATATGAATCTGTATAGATTTCATAAATTTAAATTGCACTTCCAACAAGGATAACTATCCAGTACCCTCAATGGAGAAAATTGTAAAAATCGTCTATGGATCTCAACTATTCTCCCTACAAGATAGATTTTTGGGATACAATCAAGTTCTCGTGGAAGAACCAGACCTATTAAAGACCACTTTTCAGACTAAATGGGGAACTTATGTTTATAGAAGAATTCCTTTTAGTCTTATGAATGCATAATCTACCCTTCAAAGGGAAATGGACATTGCTTTCAAAGGATTAATTGGTCAAAGCATGGTGGTTTACCTTGATGATGTTACTGTTTGTTCTAAAAAAAGAGAAGACCACACAAAACATTTGATGCAAATTTTTGAACATTGCAGAAAATATGGAATTTTGCTTAATCCCAAGAAAACTGTATTCACTGTTTCAAAAGGAATTTTATTGGGACACATTGTTTCTAAAGAAGGGATTTCAGTGGATCCGGAGAGAACCAAAGCCATTTTACAAATTGCTCCACTGCACAACAAGAGGTCCATGCAATTTTTTTTCGATAGAATCAATTTCGTCAAACGATTCGTTCCCGATTTTGTTGAAATTATAAAACCTTTACAAAGGATGATTAAAAAGGATGCACAATTCAAATGGACATTGTTGGAGAAGGAGTCCTTTAAAAATATTAAAATCGCTATAGCCAATGCATCATCTCGTCAGAGTCTTGATTTAAAAAAATATTTCCTGCTATATACATTCACATATAACCATTCGCTAGCAACAATATGCACACAAAAGGATGAACAAGGAGATGAATACCCTATTGCTTTTATAAGCACTGGGTTACAAGGTGCGAAACTGAATTATCCTCATGTTGACAAGCAAACATTTTTCGTCCATAAAACAATCAAGCAGTTCAGACTGTATATCCTAAAAAATCACACCAAAGTTATCTTCCTACAACCATAAGTGAGATCCCTGTTCATTCAAAAGGAATTGGGTGAAAGACGTGGAAATTAAATGATAGCTCTGCAAGAGTTTTACCTCGAATTTAAACCAACCAATATCATGAAAGGTCAAGGATTGTGTAAATTAGTGACACAAGGAGCTGATGCTGAAGATCAAGAGGAGGATGGTTGGTAGGATGAACCAATAATGTATACTCAGTAGGTTCCATATGTTCCAACCATTGAAGGATCATGTTACAATGATCTTAAGTATTATCTACAGTATGGCACCAATCCATACCATCTCAATGTTAAGAAAAAAATAGCGCTACGACTGAAATATTTGTAGTACCAATTATTACATTGCATCTTGTTCAGAAATAATTACGACAGAGTGTTACTCAGATGCCTTGAAAGACAAGACACTGATAGCGTCCTAAAATATATGCACGATCAACCAACTGGTGGCCATTTCTCAGGAGACACAACAACTCATAAGGTTCTAAGAGTAGGATACTACTAGCCTACCCTCTTCAAGGATGCTCATGTGTACTCAAGAAGATACAAAGCATGTCAAAAAGGCTCAGGGAGGGAACGTAAAGCCACTTTTCCTCTCCAACCTGTAGTAGTGGAGGAACCCTTCGAGTAGTGGGGCCTAGATATCATTGGTGAAATAAATCCTCATTCATCCAAACAACACATGCATATTCTGACCACAACTAATTATTTCACATGTTGGATTGAAGCTATCCCTTTAGTCAAAGTGAATGAGGAAGTAGTGCCAAATCTTCTTGAGAAACACATTATCACGAGGTTTGGTATTCCTAACTCTTTAGTATTTGATAATGCTACTTATTTTTCGTCTTTGATATTATCTGAGAATTCATTGGAAAAGGGGATTATTTTAAAGTATTCGGCCAACTACTACCCCCAAGGAAATGTCCTGGCATAATCCACAAGTAAAAACATCATCCATATCCTAAAGAGAACTGTGGTTGATTACCAGAGAAATTGGTACAATGCATTACAAAATTCTCTCTGGGTGGATCGTGTCACCCCAAAAGATTCCATCAGAACCTCACCTTATTTTGTTGTGTGTGGAAAAAAAGCTGTGTTACCCTTGAAAATTTACCTACCTTCTCTCCAACTTACACAATAGTCACGAGGAAGAGAATGCCTAGTCATCCAAAGTTGGATAAATACCTTGTTGAACCTTGAAGAAATACGTGACAACACCAAAACCAAGTTTGAAGCTCACAAACAAACAATAAAATGTTTGTTTGACAAGAAATCTTCGGGTTGGAAAGAATTCCAAGTTGGGGACCTAGTCCTGAAATGGGACAAGCCACATGAAGATAAAGGGAAACATTCGAAATTTCAACAACTTTGTCTTGGTCATTACCTTATCAAAGAAAATATTAGCCAAGGCACTTTTCGATTACAAAACCTTCAGGGAGAAATCGACTCTCTCCCTATAAATGGCCAAGTCCTAAAGCATTATATCAGTTAGCCATTGAGGCTGTTGGTCACTTGTACATAAATAAAACCTGTTTCTATTTTTTTTCTTTTGCTTTTGTTTCTTTAGTTAGTTTGAGTTTTCTTGATCTGTTTGATTACTAGTTTTATCTTGTCCTTCTTGTTGTATGCCCTTGTGATTTTGGAGTTCTAGCAACCTGAAGCAAGTCACATGCTTAAACGTAGTACATCTCGTGCAGAGGGCCTAAACATCTTCTATGTAATATGATGCCAATTCTATTTTTCTCCCCAGACATGCAAACCCTTTGCGCACTATCACAAGTTAAGATTTGGTGGAGGAATGTAGCTTGTCAATACGAAGAGACACTAGGAAATCAAAGAGCCAAGAGACTACGTTAAAAAACATATTGCTATGTTACAAGAGATAAACAAAATGATCTGGATGAAATGTTTGTAGTAGGTTAAGAATCACGACTCAAGAATTTTTCTCATCTATAATCAAGTTAGCAGATCTCACCGTCACATGTGTCATCCCTACTGCCTTTAAAGGTTAATCGAAATCCCCCCATCCACCTATATCTCTAAATAAAAGAGAATCAAATATTATAAAAGGTAAAGGCTTGGGGAAAGGATTTCCAAATCACATGGGACATGAAAGTATCTCCGCTGGGGCTATGGACATTTGCTGGCAGCGAAGTAAGGCTTGTGACACCGGGGTGATTCCGTCCGGACTATGGACACTTGCTGGTAGCGGAGAAAACACTATAGAAATGCATTATAACTTGTATTCTCAACATTATTGATGTTTCGTTTCTACTTTACTGCCTACATCTTATTTTCTGGCATTTACCATAAAGTTTGATATAAGTTTGAAAGAAATCTGTTAAATTTGAATAGTTCTCACCCTTCTTTGAATCACCTCGGTCTTTTCAATATGCAAGTCATGGGACCTATATTTTTTCCCTTATGATTGGTGTGATGGGGTTTCCTTCCTAATAGAATTATGTATGGACGTCATTTTACATATATCCAAGGCTTCACCTAGTGTGTTTCCATTTGTTATGACTGGCACTATAACCCCTCTATTTTACCTTCTATTTTGATACTTCCTTAAAAATGGAGCCTCCTTATTTTGAACCAAAGAGAAAATATCATAAGCCCCTTAGTCATTCCAAAGCTTCTTTTGGTAACTAATGATTCACTTGAGAAAATGAGAAAACATTCAAAGTTGAAGTTTAAAAAAAATGATCGACATATTTACTTTGAACTCCTCCGAACTCCTCGGAGGAGTTACTTCAAACTCCTCTAAGCAGCTCGGAGGAGTTACTATCAACTCTTCCGAGTAGCTCAAAGGAGTTACTTTCAACTCTTCTGAGTAGCTTGGAGAAGTTAATTTCAACTCTTTCGAGCAGCCTAGAGGAGTTCTTGACAATCGTTCTGTTAAATCAAACACTATCGTAAGAGTTAAGAAGAACTCATCCGATATGCTTAGAGAAGTTAGTCATATATTTTTTGAAAAAATTCGGCGAAGTTGTTTTAAAAGCCTCCGACCTAACCTACCGCATTAAATTCCATTAATTAACCTGAGGCTATATAAAGTGAAATGAGTTCTAGACTATTATCACTAGACACCAGAGAGCAAGAGAGTTGGGATAAAACACTGTTTGAACAAAACCCCATTCCTTTCCCCGACACATGGCAACTATTAACCGGGTAAGTCTTTCCTCCCTCTGTCCTTTTCTTAAGATTGAGTTAAGTTTTTTCCTTTATTTTCTTATGCGCCCTTATCCCTAGACCATTTCTCTTTCCTTCCTGAACATTATTCACTTCATTGCTTCACCAACACTAGGCCCTATGCATTTGTCATTGAACCTCAACCCATTCATGGCTACATATTTGGAAAATGACCGACATGTTTCCCCCTTCTGAAGGAAACTGCAATTGATCCTTTCCCAGACCCTTTTTTCCCTTCTGAAGGAAACTGCAATTGATCCTTTCTTGGACCCTTTTCTCATTTTTTAACCTATTGCAAACCCCCATCCAAATTCTTCTAGGGTGTGAAGTCTGGACCTAAGCAAACCCTAAATGTCCCTCTTGTTCCTCTAGGATGGCTGAAGGTTTTTCCTCAAGATTCTTTGTGTTCACAAAAAATTAAGTCCAAAAACTTGTTTAGTAACTCTCCGAGCATATCAAAGAAGTTACTACTAACTTCTCCGATATGCTCAGGAGAGTTAAACCCAACTCCTCCAAACACCTTCGAAGAAACTGGAAGCAACTCCTCCGATCGTATCGGAGGAGTTAATATTAAATCCTTCGATATGCTCGGAGGAGTTCTTTGTAAGACCTCCAAACACCCCAAGGCTAGTTGAAACTCTTTCGAATGTTGCTCGGAGGAGTTATGATTAAATCCTCTGATATGCTCAGAGGAGTTACTATTAACTCCTCCGATCAACTCAGAGGAGTTACTCTTTTTCCCTCCGATTTTCATTTAAAGAGTTGTTCCGTTTTGCTCCGATTTCACTTTTTTCAGGTTAATGCCCAAGTTTTTTCACCCTGAAATATTTGATAGGCATTGATTGTTATTTGAAATTTATGAGGAACAATAGGTCATGATTGGTTACATTAATTCTTATGATTGATTTAATCATTTAAACTATTTTTTAAATAATATGCTCCAAATTTATCTTGTCTACAGATTCAGACATGTCACTAGGAAAGAAAACAACAATGAAACCATCAGGGGTTGAACCATCTGGTAGCTCCTAGAAGATAGTAGATACATAAAGTGTTAGGACTATATACGACAATACATCATGACTTATAGACAAAGAAGGAGAGACATTGAAATGGGGGGAAGTCTATTACATGTTCAAGAAATCAAACTTCTCTATAGAAGCAGAGGACCTAGGTGAACTCCATGCATTTAAGAACATCAGAAAATTGAGAATTTTGAGGGTGGTGGCAAATCCATCAGTTTTCCCTTGTGCAAACACCATATCTTGGATTTTGAAGAATGCAGACGTAGATAGTAGGTATATCTGTAATGCAAGAAAAGATACGATAACTTCATTCAGGCCTGATAATTTAGCCAAGTGTTATCATCTTGAGGCATGAAACACAAATTTAGATGGTCATCTCCTTATCAATTTGGAGCTCACACTGAAGGATTTGTTCCCTACTTGGTATAAAGCAGACAAGTAGTTCAAATATCGACCCAAGAGTTGATATCCCGCAACCAATATAAGAAGACCCTACCAGTATATGGTAGCCATGCTGTGCAGGTTTTATGGGGAACCAAATGCAACACACTTTCCTTTGTCATTTATTCCATTAATTTATTTCTGTGCAGATGTAGGGGCCTCATTCAAATAGGCATACATATTGTTTGAGAATATTAAAAATGCAATTTTAGTTGTCACACAAGAACAATCGGGTAGCTTCCGTAGCTTCCATATGTCTTCATACCTTTTAGACATAATGTGCATCGCTCAAAAATACCTGAACATGGGATGGAGTTGGTTACCTGCTGATGCCTCTATCCATATTTACTACAATGTGCTTTGGGAGCACAAATATCGAATAGATTATCAAAGTATCTATGAACACTTCTTTTCTCCATTGTACAAGTTTATTTTTTTCACCTTCCCACCTTGTATGACCGACAAGGCCATAACAATTATAAGGAGGATTGGGGATTGGTATCTAATGGAACATGGTAAATATATTAGGTTATATGGTGAAATGAAACCACCTCATCTACTTCCCAGGTTCATCCCCAACAAGCTTGTGCTCTAGGAAGTAGCATATCAAACCACCATACATGGGGTCAAAGGAATGTTATATAGATCGAAGAAATCCATTTGACCTCCATTGCCTCTTTACATTGGGAACTAATTCTTTGAAAACACCAAACAATCCCAGACAGAATTAGACATATTTCTCTTCTACCATTTTGGAGAGGAAAGGTTAATGAGACATGACCTCAAGAACATTCTCAAAGAGAATATTCATAGCATGAGACTCCCTTACAAATACACCACCAAGTTCTGGGAAGAGGAAGGAGTACATAAAAATGCCAAAGCTTATGATGAGGTTATTTTCAATAGGTGAGGTCAGCCAAGAGGTAGGATCGCAAACACATAAGTTGCAAGAGAGGGGGCCAGAAAAGATGCAGAGAGAGATGAAGTTGAGAGATTTCCCCCCATCTCCCTCTCGACTCATTCGGGTTCCACAGAAGGATATGAAGAAGCACCAACTAATAAAAAGAGGAGGGACAAAGAGAAAGTGTTGAATAAGAGAAATGATGCTAAAAAGAAACAAAAGCTAGAAGCTTAAAAAGAAGAGGCCAAGGAAGAAAATGAAGCAAGAGAAAAAGTGAAGGTCGAAGCAAAAGCTGTTGTCAAGAAAGAAAAAGATTTAGCTGAAGAAACAAGAGTAGTGACATAATTAGTAGAAAAGGAAGAAACAAATAAAGCTGCTGAAGAAGAAATGCAGAAGAAGGATGCAGATGATAGAGAGGGTGACATGCACCCGATGGACTTGCATGTCCCTGGAACATCCACCGCAGGTGCGAGAACATAAACAACAAGTAGTGGTTTGGGTCTTGGGCCTTAGGAACCTTTTTGGTCAACTGAAATATTTGACCTCCACAGTTTCACGTACGATAGAAAAACTAGATGGATCGTACAAGAAAGGGTTAAAAAAGTTCCAACAACATAAGTGTTGGGTATGTGTTATATTCTTTGCNTGCCCCATATTTTGTTTTGGGCAATTTTTGCTATTTTAGCAGATTTTGCTATTTTTAGCAGTTTTCTAAATTAATCCCGTATTAAGGGTTTAGGGTTTTGGTAGCTACAAAATACCTAAAATATTGTATATATTGTATTGTGAATGGTGAAATTAATACAATGAAGAGTTTAAAGGTGTGACACCAAGGAAGCATGGTTTTCTCCCAGTTAAGGGTTTCCATTGTAAATCTCTTTGTACTGTGTGTATGAACCATTGATTAATTTCTGTTTTTCTTAAGAATCTGTATGCATTGATTTACTTCACAGGTTTAAAACTTACATGTGGTATTAGAGCCATTTTTGGCTTCAGGGGGATGCCTTTGTTGTTGAGGGTTTGGCTCGGTATTGATAGATCAAGTTTATCTTGGGTCTTTGATAAACCTGGGTTCAGTGGGAGATTTTGCAGTGGTGATTTGAGTAGGAATGGCAAGCTCTTCTAGAATCGAGATAGAGAAGTTCAACAGTAAAAACTTTGAGTTATAGAAGCTCAAGATGGAGGACCTTCTCGTAGACAAAGAACAATGGATCGTTGTGGAACCTGGTACACAACCTAATGGTATGCAGTCTACTGGAACACAATCTACATGTACACAAACTACTAGTACACAAGCTACTGGTATATCGAAGGAAGATTGGGAGAAGTTGGATAGAAGAGAAAGGAGTACTATTCGAATCTGCCTGGAAGATTCAGTGTAGTTGAATGTCTCAGGAGAATCTACAGCCAAGGAACTATGGGATAAGTTATGGAATTTGTATCAATCAAATTCCCTGGTAAACAAGTTGTTTCTTCGAAAGAAGTTGTATCATATTAGGATGGAAGATGGAGATTATGTGACAAAACATATGAATTTCCTTCAATACTCTAGTAAGTCAACTTGTCTCTGTTAATATTACGATTGCAGAAGAAGATAACTATATTACTTTGTTATGTTCTTTGCCAGAATCTTGGGATAGTCTAGTTGTAGCAATTGGTAGTACCACTCAATCTACATTGAAGTATGAGGATGTAGTTGCAACCTTGTTATCTAAAGAGAAGAGGAAATAAATCATGGATGGTGAGAGCACAAATGCTTTATTTGTAAGAGGCCGTACCCAAGACATGAATCCTGGTAAGTCTTTTTTTTGGGGGGGGATATATAAATCTAAAGGTAGATATAAGTCTCCAGAAAAATATTTCAGGAAATGTTGGAAGTGTGGTAAAACATGGCATTATAAGAAAGATTGAAATTCTAAGAAGGTTGATAAACCAAAGGGATATGATAATGCCTCTTCCACACAGGCGAAAACCTCCATTGAAGAAAGAGGTGATGTTTACTTGGCATATATAGGTACACATGAAGACCGTGGTGCATGATTTATCGACTCAGGTGCATCATATCATATAACTCCTCACATGGAGTATTTATGTGAATATGAAAAATACGATGCTGGTGATGTATTCCTAGGAGATGAATCGACAACCAAAATCATAGGACGTGGAAGGGTTAAGTTCTTGCTAAAATATGGAAGGATTAGAACTCTCCCTGGGGTTTTGCACATTCCAAAACTAGCCATGAGACTAATATCTGCAAGCAAGTTGGATGATGCAGGTGTGGATACTGTATTGGGAAAGGGAACTTGCAAAATGGTACGAGGAGCATTGGTGTTGATGAGGGGAGTTTGGTGTGGAATTCTGTACAATTTTTTGGGAAGAACTTATACTAATGGGTGTAACAATTCTGTTGTCCATGAGCAGAGAAATAAACAAGACAAGACCAATACTATCCCTGGAAAGAATACCATGTTGTGGCATCAAAGACTGGGGCATATTGGAGAAAAGGGCCTTCAAACACTACACGATAAAGGTATGGTTGAAGTTATGTCTAATTTCACTTTGGATTTTGATTTCTATGAACATCATATATGGTAAACATAATCGAGTAAGATTCCCATATGGTGCTACAAGAGCAAAGGGTATCTTAGAGTTGATACATAATGATGTGTTTGGAACCGTGCCTGTTCCATCACTAGGTAAATCTGTGTTTATGTTTCATTCATAGATGATTTCTCAAGGAACACATGGATTTATTTTCTTAAAAATAAATATGAGGTATTTGATAAATTTAAAGAGTTTAAGGCTCTGGTAGAAAATAAAATAGAGAAGAAAATAAAGGTATTGAGGACAAATAATGGTGGAGAATTCTGCGGAAATGAATTCGAAGAATTATATAAGAAGAGTGGTATAACAAGGAACAAGACTACTCCATACACACCTCCACAGAATTGAGTTGCAGAAAGGATGAACAAGACACTGATGGAAAAATCAAGGAGCATGCTTAGTGGTGTCGAGTTAGGACATGAATTCTGGGTAGAGGTAGTGGGTATAACATGTTACCCGGTCAATCGATCACCCTCATCAAAGCTAGATGATAAAACTCCACATGAGGTATGGACTGGTAAGAAACCCTCTCTTGAACATCTCAAAGTGTTTGGTTGTGATGCTTATGTACATGTTCCAAAGGAAAATAGGAGTAAGCTGGATAATAAAGCTGAAAAGTGTATCTTTATTGGTTATAAATATGGTGTGAAATGTTATAATATTTGGAACCCAGAAATTAAGAAGATTGTTTACAGTCGGGATGTTGTTTTTAGAGAGGTGAAAGATGTTCACAAACATGAATTCCAACCAAGGCAAGAAGAACCTATGAAAATTGAGTTTGAGTTGGATGATGCAAAATCTGAATCAACTGAAGAAGATGAAGCAGAAGAAGAAGAACCTCATACCCCAGTATTGAGGAGACCAATGAGGGAAATACGAAAACCAAAAATGTATAGTCCACCTGATTTTCATTCTAATTTTCCTTTATCTATTACTAATGATGATCCTAGAACTGTCAGGGAAGCAGTGAATTTAGAGGATAGTAAACTCTAGAAGAAGGCCATGGTTGAAGAAATGGATTCCTTGGATAAGAAAAATGTATGGGATCTAGTTGAGTTGCGATTTGGAAGAAAATTTGTTGGTAGAAAATGGTTGTTTAAGAAGAATTTTAATGCAGAAGGAAAAGTGGAGAAATACAAAGCTCGATTAGTAGCAAAGGTTATTCCTAAGTAGAGGGAATTGACTTTGGTGAGATTTTTTCTCCTGTTTCCAAGTTAACTTCTATTATATTTCTTTTATCTATGGCTGTTGATTTTGATCTTGAAGTGGAATAGATGGATGTGAAGAAAACATTCCTACACGGGGATCTAGAAGAAGAAACCTACATGAAGCAACCAGAAGGATTTTTAGTGAAGGGAAAGAAAGAGTTGGTCTGTAAGCTAAAGAAGTCACTATATGGTCTGAAACAATCACCTAGGACGTGGTGCCAAAAGTTTGACACATAATCCTTGGATTGGGATTTGTGAGAAGCATGGATGATCACTGTGTATATTCCAAGAAAGTTCGTAATCACTTCATTTATGTAGTGTTGTATGTTGATGACATGTTGCTGGTAGGAAATAACTTGGCTGTTATCAAGGAGGTGAAATCACATATATCCTCCAAATTTGACATGAAGGATCTCGGTGCTGCTAACTTCATTCCGAGAATGGAGATTAAAAGAGATCATGCAAACATGGAACTCTGGTTGAATCAAAGAAAATATGTTGAGACTATATTATAGAGGTTTAATATGCATGGAAGTAAACTGGTCAAGGTTCCTATTCCTATAGGTGTAAATTTATCTACAGATCAGTGTCCCATGACACATGAAGAATAAGAGGACATTGTTAAGAACCTGAATAGATCTACAAATATAATCACCACAAATAATGAATACAAAATAGATCCACAGAGCAAGATAGAAGAAACCACACTTTATTATAAGAAAACCATTGAGGTAGGGCAACACCCTACAATGGATCATATTATGGAAGGGATCCTCTCCTGTTCACTTGCGTCTTCGAGGGGGCATTCTCATATGGAGCTACAACTCACAATACAATAATTCTCTTTATATCCCATTACATTTCTTGAACCCCTTTATATAGTGATACCATCACCTAAGAACATTCTAGAGGAGGAATCTTCTAGAAGTAGAACCTTCTAAGAAGTCCTCTTACATTTATTATATCTAACTACCCATTTATTATATCTAACTACCA
>SNQJ01S0250122.1:0-12888 GCA_010110895.2 Picea sitchensis
GAATCTTGATTTTGAGGCGGTTCTGCTAGACAATATTTATTCTGTTCTATCTCCCAAGTTTCGTCCCTTCTGGGTATGAAACTTTATTTTAGGTAGTTCTATGATATTTCTTCTCTGCAATGCCACAGGTCTGATCAAAATTGGATGTGCCAAGTGGAATTTACGGTAACTTCCTCACAACTTACTGATTTTTGGCCTTTCCAGTAGATCTCACTTTTATAGCGTACCCCGCACAAAATAATTGATATAAAATTCTGAAACTCGCACCCAAAATACTAAATACTGTCCAAGATCCAATGAAACAAATCCCACTCAATTTGGATACTCTAGCAAGAAGTTATGATTGTTTTACCTGGAACACCTTCTTGAGACTAGTCAATAGGACTAGTCAGATACCCTATCTTACACAAGGGGTATCTGCAAATTTAAGTTGAACCATAAGCTGATATTTTTACCACAGATACCTTACTAATTTTTGTAAATGGCCTCTGGATTTCAGGGTCTGAAACATTACAGGAAATTTTTATAGCGAAAATTCCGCAATGACTCATTTCAGGATGATTCCAGAACCCTATCTTGTACAGGATGTATCTCTGAAAGTATAAGGCCTCAGGAGATGAATTTTGAACCCAACGTACCTTGATCTGTCTACTAAATATCCTCCAAGCCATTCCTTCTGAAACATTGTAGAAAAATAGTTATAGCGAAAATTTCACGGTGTCTTAGATGTAGCAGCGAAACCCCAAGACCTTGAGCTCTGTTACCATATGTTAAGAACCAAATATCAATATAGCATAGAAAAACCTTAGAAAAAGTACTCAACTCCTTGAAAAAGAGATAATTTCAGATAATAAGCCTCTTCGAGGGGGCAACCTCCTTTTACCCCACTTAAATGTTCAATTCCCAGATGATTCAGAATGAAAATGTCTCCTTGGTATATATAGGAGACTAGGAGGTATAATTACAACTAATGGCCTAAAGCTGACATAAATAAAATAACATTACTAATATAATATGCCCCAATTAAGGGGTAATGAACCAATATTAGGGCTTAAGATTGACAGCCACAGATTATTTTACAAAATGGACTGAAGTTGTCCCACTTAAACATTCGCAGGATGAGCAGGTTATTTCTTTCCTTGAAAATAATATTTTTTCCATATTTGGCATTCCTTTAGAGATTATTACAGATAACGGCCCCACTTATATTTCTGCTAATCTGACTCGGTTTGTATCTAAACTGGGAGTTAAACATTTTACCTCATCAACTTATTACCCTCAAGGAAATGGGCTAGCCAAGTCTACTAACAAAAATCTGGTTATAATTATCAAGAGGCTTATCAAAGATAAGCCTCATCAATTGCACACCCTCCTCACTTACACCCTTTGGGCAGATTGCACTACCACCTAGGTGAGCACAGGTTGCACTCCCTTTCAACTTGTTTATGGTAAAGAAGCAATTTTTCCTACTGAGTTGGAACTTTCTTATTTAAGATTGATGCTACAGATTGAAGAATTGAATTCTTCTAATATCCCTCAAAGGATAAATGCACTATTGTATTTAAAGGAACAAAGGACGTTTGCCTTGGAGAACATAAATTGGAGACAACAAACTGTGAAGAAATATTTCAATAAAAGTGCAAAAGTTGTCAGATTTAAGGTAAATGAGAAAGTCTTGCTTTGGGATTCAGCTCACGCTAATAGAGGAAGGCATTCAAAGTTTCAAAAGTTATGGTTGGGTCCTTTTAAAATCGCTTTTGTCCTAGGCGCAAATTCTTATATTCTAAAGGACTTGGAAGAGCGGTTATTTTCCTATAGCACCAACGGTTCCCACTTGAAACACTACGTGGAACCAGTTTGAAAGTTTAAATGTTGCATGGAATTACTTATGTATTATAGTTTTGTTTCACTGCTTTGATTTTGCTTTGTTGTTTCATTTTTTTGCTATTTCATTTATGTTGTTTTATTTCTTTTATTGATTTCTTTTCTTGTCAAAAATAAAATTATGGATCAGTTTTACCACTGCGATGCTATTATGCAAGTATTGTTAATCAATAACAATCAGGTTACACAGCTGTCATGATGTCCCTCCTTGAAGACATCATTGAAATTGCTATCTGCTTCCAGTAATATTGTTAGACAAGATAATTGGTTTTTCATTCTTTTTTTTTGCTTTCCTTTTCTTCCCTCCGCCCGAGATACCAAAAAAAGCACACCAGAAATTTTTCTCCTTAAAGCAAAGAACACTTTCACTGTGATTAATCGAATGTTATGCATACAGGAATAATCCCCTCATACGTAAAACTTTCCATGAGTTATTCCCAAAATCCCAAATCATTTTTTCCCTTAACCGCCTCACTTCCCCTGTTGCATAATCATTCTGATATATAATTCCTTGATCTAATGTTTCACCTGGTCTGCGAAACCATACATTATGAGTTCTTAATCTGTTGAAAACAAATTTCCCTGTGGATTCGCCAGTTTGTTGACGCTTAAAAACACAACGATGAATACTATAATCGCAAATGATTGCCAAGCTCTATTAATTATTTACATTAATAATAAACTAGTAGGTGGGGCCCCCTTGTGGACTTGTGGAGCTATGATGGATATGTTGCGCTTATATTTTGTTTGTTATTGTGATGGTACCAACACAGTCTTCTACAGTTCGATGCTTTGAATCATGGTTAAAATGTTATGGTGACAAAAGATGATTGGTTGATTAATGCATGGCAATGATAGCTTTTATGACCACTCTCAGATTATATTAAGGTTTCCCTATGGATGAAAGGATTATTATAAGTTTTGTTTTGATATTGCAATTAAATATGACATTAATTGGTTTAATATGATCATGATAAAAGGGATAATATTGGGACTCTTATAAATAATATGACTATATACAATCCCCAATGCTATGTATTATTGTGACAAAAAGAGGTGCAACAAAACTTTTCTACTAGACTTATGCACCTTATTGGATGTTATATGTTGAATACACATGGGTTAATGTTATAGCACATTGTTATTTTGGATATTTTGACATTACCAAAGGTGGCGCACTATGCAAATGGGATATGGCAATGAATATATGGTTGATTAAATGCTTAGTGCTATGGTGAATTGGATGGCTCGTGTGTTCAATTGAATAAGGTTGGGGAAAGAAGTGATGTGCATTTACTGCACGTCACTCAAACAACCCTCAAACCCCGTCACCATACTTGTATTTTAGTTTTTGGCTCTGGTGGTTGTTGATGCTCCACATTGCTCGATTTTGAAGGAGGCATACAATCTAGTTATTTTCCTCACGCAAGATTTCTAGGTATGGGTTCCTTACTCTTCCATCCATGATGATTTCTTTGCCCTTCGAATCAATTTATTGATAAAATGACAGTGAAGCATGGTCGGTCGGCTTGGGTTTTGAGTCTGGTTCTCTATGGAAATTTATTATTAGGTTTGACAAGCTCTGAGCTTTGTGCATGGGTGTTACAACTAGTCTCTATGTTTAAGATTTGCCACTCCATCTCTGTGGTTGATATTTTTCGATACTCTGGGTTGCAATGTGAACTGTTGAAAGTTTAAAGTTTGTTTCCTTGGCTTGGAAAGACCCCGAGCTATTAGCTATCATAGCATTGCTATGGACGACATTTTTGCTTGGAAAATAGCACAGTTGGGTTTGCCATCACCCAGAAGTTAAATGGAAGCATTATATATGCTTTTGGTTGGGCATGGGTTGTGCTTGGACACTCATTTTACTATGTTGTTTAAGGGTTCTCTTCTTTTCGTTCTCTGTTAGAGGTGGATGACTATCATTTGGTAACCCTCAAAGTCAATATTATCGTTACTTGTTATATGTCTATGGTAAATTATAAAAGGCACGACCTGTCTACGCTTTCAAAGATTTAGTCCTCTAATCAAACCAACTATTCTTAATCTCCATTTGCTATGTATTAACCCTAAATGAAATCTTGATATCGTTTCAATCCAGTCAAGGGTAAATAAGCATTGTGTGTGCTTGGTCGATTGGGCACGAGTTGGCTCTGTTTCTCGTTGGGAAATTTTAAAAAGAAGTATGTACATGCTAATTTATATGAATCTTGGGCTCAGGAGTTGCATGTTATTCGAATAAATTTTTATGTTGATTATATTATAGGTGACCTGTGTGTGAAAGGGTTGGGGTCCGATTAAGATTTTTTTCCCGGATGATTATGTCAAACAATGTTTGAATAATGGACAAATGGTGGTTAATACTGTGCATATTCTTATTTGATTTTAAAGAATAAATATTGGATATAAATGGCTGGAACCACTGTGTGTTTTCTATTTGTTTTAAAATAAAAAGATATTTAGCATTGGAGTTACAGATGGTCGTGGCTCAAAGGATTATTATGTTCATCGTATCAATTGCAATATTGTTTGATAGGACTTCTATATAAATATTATATAGATGCAAAGGCTATTGTAATTGAGTATTTCTGGGCATACGAATTGTGTTTTGGAAGTCAGCAAGCAATCTGTAAAGGGAGTAACATTTTATATGGTAGTTTTGAAAAGTGAATGTTGATTGAATTGTGGAGGTCTAAATAGAGTTATGTTTGATTGTTGGATTTGATTTATTTTTATATGAACAGGATCCATATTATGTCCCTGTCATGCTACCACTTTTCACTCATTATATTCCCCTCATAATCCCAATCTCATTTTTTTACATCCATGTTCTGTAAAATAAATTAAAAGGTTTGTGTAACAACGACAAAAGATATGACACAGCAATGGTTGGCAACTTATATTTTGGTATATTTTACACAGTCAAATTATTTAATTAATTGTTGAGTAGTATTCGTGTAATCATCCCCTCTCATTATACCACCTTTCGTTCATTTCACTCCCTTCATATGTCCCATGAACCCTGTCACCCCCTGCTCACTTGGCGATTATTAAATGGTTTGTTATGGATGGATTTGTGTGTATCTCGTGTCAATTTTTGAGCCAATGTTTTATTCATGCAAGAAGAATGTCATGTATGGTTTATTAAGGGCTTAGTTACTGATGAATTGCTACTACAGGATGAGTTTCTTCAGTAGGGGTAGCCATGGCAGAAATAATAGAGGAAGAGGAAACTAGAACAGAGGGCCTAGAAGGCCTAGATTCTCCATTCATTTTTATGTTGATCCCCACGAATTGAACCAGTTGTTCCAATTTGGGTTCTTTAACTGGATCGAGCAAGGAATAGTACAAACTTGACCATAGATACCTCCCTTCCAGCCTCAAAACATCCCTGGTATTCATGTGCCTCCTCATGTGTCCATGCAACCAGAATTCCCTGCAAATGATGGATGGAAAGAGATTGTCAATCCGGCTATCTCTCACCATCATGGCTAGCCCAATTTATCATTACCTCCTCCACCACCTGTAAATCCTAATGTTCAGATTGCCCTTGTGCATTCACCTGTTCAATCTTCACATGCTAGTAAAAGGCTTAAAACTGATGTCCACCATGTGCAAGATAAATTCAAAGTTGTTGCCTCCCCTTCCTCTCCTTCAAATGACTCTTCAAAATCTGTGTCCTCTCGCATGCATCTGAAGGATGATTATTCTCATGTAATTAGTGAAATACAACCTCAAGGTTCAAATTAGCCTCGGGACACTTCCAGAAAATCAAAATGGGATAGCAGTGATAAAAGAAATATCACCTCTCAGAGTGGCAAGTATGGCTTTTAGTTTATTTGTTTTTATGATTGAGTTGATGAAGATTGTGCTCTGCATAAAGTTTGGACAGCAAGCTCTTTTTTGGATAATATGGATTATGTGGATATTTATATATTTTTGGATATGATTTAAATTATTTATGATATTTAAAGATTCAATTTTGAAGGTATCCAAGGGAGTTACAAGAGTGGCATGTGTTGAATTATTATCCATTTATGTTTTATTTTATAATTTGAAAAGAATAAAAGAAGGGAGTCATAAGGGGTCCCACCTACCTAGTTATTATTAATTAAAGACCCTTAACTATTATTATTATTATTATTTCTCCTAAACTAAATTAGTTAAGTCAAACTAACTTAACTAAAGAAAGTAGTTGAACTAATTCAACTTATTTGGAAGGCATAAAAGATAAATGAGAAGAAGAAACAAAGGGAGAATGGAAGGAGAAAGCGAGAGTAAGGTTTTCTCTTTTTAGTTTCATAAGATAGTTTTAGTTTTCATTCATTCTTGAGTTATTCAAAGGCTAATTCTCTTTGTGACAACAGGGTCTTATTGTAGACAGCGAGGTTCAAGACTGAACCAAACCTTTCAGATGCTTGTTTTAGAGGTGTTGATCCATCCTTGATAGTCTGTGTGTTCTTGTATGTTTGTGAATTAAGTTTCATGGTTGATAAAGAATATCTTACATAGTCGAATTGGCAGCAGTCTATGGCAAGTTGATCCAGATTATAAATTTCAGTTTTACTTGATTGTCAGAGTCTTTTTGTATGGTGTTCATCGAAGATCTCTAAATCATACTTTGGTCCATGCCCTCTCAGGGTNAGAATAAAAGAAGGGAGTCATAAGGGGTCCCACCTACCTAGTTATTATTAATTAAAGACCCTTAACTATTATTATTATTATTATTTCTCCTAAACTAAATTAGTTAAGTCAAACTAACTTAACTAAAGAAAGTAGTTGAACTAATTCAACTTATTTGGAAGGCATAAAAGATAAATGAGAAGAAGAAACAAAGGGAGAATGGAAGGAGAAAGCGAGAGTAAGGTTTTCTCTTTTTAGTTTCATAAGATAGTTTTAGTTTTCATTCATTCTTGAGTTATTCAAAGGCTAATTCTCTTTGTGACAACAGGGTCTTATTGTAGACAGCGAGGTTCAAGACTGAACCAAACCTTTCAGATGCTTGTTTTAGAGGTGTTGATCCATCCTTGATAGTCTGTGTGTTCTTGTATGTTTGTGAATTAAGTTTCATGGTTGATAAAGAATATCTTACATAGTCGAATTGGCAGCAGTCTATGGCAAGTTGATCCAGATTATAAATTTCAGTTTTACTTGATTGTCAGAGTCTTTTTGTATGGTGTTCATCGAAGATCTCTAAATCATACTTTGGTCCATGCCCTCTCAGGGTTTTGTAAAGAGAAAAACACTTGTGATACCTCAGAATGAAATAAATCAGATTGTTATTCTTTCTTATACATGCGTATTTATGACTTGGTTACTTTTCGGTTTTTTTTATCTCCATGTTTACTTTCATAAATCTATAAATATTCCAGAAGTTTTTTTAATTTATTTTCTGTTGTTTTACTTTATTTTCTGCACATATTTAAATTATAAATCATCCTCAGTCCTTGTAATTAATACTAGCGGATCGGGAAAATATTTTTGAGGCTATAAAACTCAGGGTGACATTCTCGACTATCTTGTCCTAGCCAGGAAAGATTCAAAAATAATTAAGTAAGGTAATTCATACTTTTTCCTCAACATTGTTGAAACACTTGTTATCATTGTTTGTGTTGCTAAAACACTTACTCTCACTGTATGTGTTGCTAAAGCGTATGTTTTGGTCTTTATACCCTTACCTAATCTCCCATTATAGGCATGACATTCTTCATTCCTCATCAGAGAGATCGCATTTAAAAACACTTTTGAATTAGTTACAGTTTTGAATTAGTAGACACTTAAACCCTTTATGAAAGGTATATGTCATAAAAGCCATATGTCAAAGAAAACATAAAGGTGGAAGGGACAACTATATGGGGCATTTATCTAAAAGAAATGAATCAAGATTTTCCATCTTGGGGTCACATGAATCAAAACATTTAAAAGTACCTTTGAAGCAATTGTAAAAGCCCAATTAAGTTTCCCTCATTTTTCTACCATCAATCTTTTGTCTCTAAATCTTGTTCATGTTCGCATGAGAGTTAACATTGTATAATTTTCATCTACTACTTTAAAAGGAAAATATCCATTCTAAAATTCCATCCACCTAATAGAAACTTGAGTATTATGGAAATAATTACCCAAAAAATTAATAATATAAGTAGATTATGCTTTTAAATCAACTATTTTTCCAATAATGCATTGTTGAACAGTACATTCATTGGATTGGATTGGATTGGGCAATGCCCTCATGTCTTCATCTGCCATTTTAAGATAGAAAGCATATTGGAAATTACAAAATGTGTGTGGGCAGAATGGTTTCATAGTGTTTAGTTACACCATACAACCCTTGGCCTCTGTGTATGGAATGTCCAAATTGCAAAGAAGATAGAATTAAGGGAAACACTAATCACACTAATTAGGAGAAGCTTCGGAACTTCAACATAAGAGAAAAACTCAACTAGCATCAGAACTCTAGAAAAGGTCCAAAGGATACAAAGCCCAAAAAATATATACATAAAAAAGAGATTACCATCAATGCAAGATTTCCATCAACGCGAGTTAAATGTTCTTACTTTTTAAAAGACTCGCTAAAGCGCCTCTTCATTTACCTTTGTGGCTTGAAATTGTTGTATCATGGAAGCCTAGAAACACCTGGCCAGTTGGATCCATCCGAAGATCCAAAAAGCTAAAATATTTTAGTGAGTTTTTATGGATACAAACATCACATAAAGAGATGCATAAAATCAAAGTACGCTCCATATATAACAAAGACAGTAACACAAGGGGTAGTATTTTTTTATTCATTTATTTCCTAGGAAAATTGGTTTTCCATATAAAAGCTCTGCAAATATACATCTCACATACGACATGTCAATAGCTTACCATACTTTATTCAGCCTAGCAGCAACTCTGGTGCATTGCACACAACATTAGAACACAAAATCACATGTCAACATCTTACCATACTTTGTTCAGCCTAGCAACAACTCTGGTGCCCTGCACACAACATTAGAACATAAAATCAGCACTCTCATAATGTTTATCCAGAGTTTACATTGCAAACAGGAAAGCAACCATAATATAACAAAATTCATTGCAATAACAGCATAGGCCAGATTTCATAATCTTCCCTTTTTCCTTGCTTCCATTGGGCCATTCCACAAGGAAATAGAGAAAGGAGGACCACTATACAGTAGTGGTGGGCTCTATCCCAAGGAGAAGGAAAGCTGAAACGGGTGGGGATGCTGACTTTAAGGCTCTTATCACCTCTGGTGCTTGTTTCTTGGACTTATGCTTGCTTGTTTCTTTTGCTTCCTCTGCCAAAGGTAGATCTAGCTTAAGCCATGAAAAGGAAGGATGTCACGTACAAATCTGAGTTCGTCATGATCTGCAGCAGATAATTCCACCCGGAGTTTTGTCGGAGCAAGTGTTATGTAAGTGTTTTGAAGCCTAACTTATTACATTCCTCTAGTCACTAAAAAGTAAAAATTTAAAGTTGTCTACCATGTTATAACAATATAGGTTCTTTGTATATTATATTCGCCTAGTTAAGATAATCTTAAAAAGGACAAAATTTGAGTTATCCAAGTTATCAAACAAAATTGCAAGCTGTCAGGATAAGCTTATATTGGTTTACTAGATTCCACTTGTGAGGATGCCTGTAGTTTCTACTATACATCTTCATGCATGCATGTCAATTGTTATTGTGGATACCAAGAAACCATTGCATGTCCATTTTCATAGACCTTCTTCATTGTGAATTGGAGTAGCATCTTCCCTGTTTCTCTTTCTCTCTCAAATCTCTAGGGGAGGAACTAGCTCAATCGATGGCACTACATTTCGATATGCCCAATTTCCAATTGAAAGATATGGGGAAGCAGTTGTCCAAGGTGGTGGTCGAGAAGGATCATACATAAAATATTGTTTCTCTGCAGAAGAGCATTCAAGCTTCGACTGCAACATCATTTGTCATGTTATGCTGGGATCTTCTGCACATCTCTTTGATCCCGAAAGAATCGTTGCATATGAAGCCGCACACCAACCTGACCCTTTTGAAAAAGGACAGAGGGGATGGGGAAATCGGGAAGACAAACTTAGCAAGTGGGGTATAGATGGAAGTGGGTCAAAGCTTGAATCTTTTTTCCTAGTATAATGTCTTGTCTATTTCTTTTTTGCTTACGATACTTCGTGTGAATCCATACACATTTTTTTTTAGGGTAAGATGGCTAGTCTGAACTCCAAACCTTTGATCAGGATCAATTCGCCTTGATAATGTCTTAGAACCATCCGATATTTGCTTCCAAGGATAAAAAAAAAGAGGCAATAGAATTTTCCCTAGCCAAACCTCAACCAAGACCTATTGATTTATAGGGAGAGGGCATCCATAAAGGATCTTAGTAATATAAAACCTGAGACAAAACCAACAAGGAAAGATCTATCAAATGATCGATATAACGATCTAGGTGCTTCGTATTAGTGTTGGCGATTCTTTTAGGACACATATGGAGTTTCTTCATCTGGGGTTGGGTCACCCGCTTGGTATCCATTTCCCCATCCCCGGTGGAGGGCTGCTAGTTTTCTATCCATCTGTGATTTCCTTATTGCAATCCATCTCATGCTTCCTCTAACACGGAATCCTGGTTGGCCAGGGAGGGAGATCATCTTTACACGGGGGCATATGAAAAAGAAAGAGAGGGTCGTGGTATCGTTTTAGTTCCATATCCAGCTGCAGCTCGAGTAGATGTTACAGCCTCACCAATTGACTTCGTTGATCAAGTATACACTGAAGGTCTCCAGTTAAGTATGGGCAGCACCATCGCTCTTTTTATTTTATCTTTCTGCTTGATTTCTCCACCGTTTAAAATAATTGGTCCTTTCTTTCAATATGATATTTTTTATTCTATTACACACAGGATTTTATTTGAGATTCCATCGCCAATGCTAAAAGTTGAAAAGCCCCAGGTCTTGCAAAACTGTGAAACAACATGCAAATCTCATGAAGTGTTTTTAAACCATTTAAGGAGAGACCATCCATGAAGGGAAGAGTTTTCGTTCAATCACAGAGACTTCGTTTTTCGATTGAACTGCCAAGCGTAGTGGGCAGCCACAAGCAAGAAATCAAGGTGCTTTTCAACGAAATAATGACTCCCTTACTTAGAATATATTACGCCCTAGGTCGGTGGGCACTTTTCACATTCATTCTAGGATAGATAAAAGCATGGTTGTTTTTAAGAGCTCCTCTCCCCACAGACGTAGCAAATAGTGGAGATCGTATCGATCTTCATATGACGTATGTTAAGATCATACCCCAAGTAAACTGTCAAAATTCTCCAGAATCTGTGTGGTCTTATCTGGGTTAGACTGTCAGAAAAAATAATCTATAGCTCAAGCATTCTAGTCCAATGCATACTTGAGCCTCTAATTCTCTGTGGGATGCAATTTAAATATGGAGAGTTTGATTGCACAATCTAGAGGTACCTATGATTCAGAACTGGTAATACGGGTTTCACTCAAATAGTCGACTTACAGAAGGCCAAGTTGGATGATGGATGATGGCAGGTGGAAGAGTGGAAATGGGATGGTTGTGTGAACTATCGATAACCCAATAGAAGAGCTAGCAACAACAATTTCTCTTTTGAACTAATGGTTTGGATTAGTACTAGGACCGGTTCAAATGCAATTGATGGACAATATGCCTTCCCCGAGGCCTTTGTATCCGTAGCCTAAACATATCATCGGTTCAACTCTGAGCTTTACTTTATCAGGCCATCATTCCCCTCCATCTGTAGCATAGCCGACACAACTATACGATTAAGCTAGAACAAGGTTGGTTTTCAGGGAGTCTAGATTCAGAATTCACACAGATCTTTGCACGTAGGATCTCCTCTTCAACCTTAAAGAGCCTTCTTTTGAAGGATCCATATGGTAATACATCGGTCCCCAACCCCCAGAAAATGAAGTATATTTCTTAGGGTTGTCACCTCTGAGTGGTTTACCAATATTTGTTTCCTGTGTGTCTATCAGCTTGTATGGATTTCTGGTTGCCTAGACGACATTGATGTAGAGCTTAGAGCTTAAGGAAAACACATTATGAAATGCATAACAGTTGTACATTTTGATCTAATTCCATGTGTGTGCATGCATGTGATATAATTCCAGTGGTGGAGACAGTGGTCGTATTTGTCAGATTAGTTGAAAACTACGGTCGTATTAGATCTAAGGCCAGGCGGTGGAGACGGTGGCCGTATTTGTCAGATTTGAAAGCTCTGTTTGTATTTTTCAGACAAACAGACTAGTGCAGGTGAAGTGTTAATGCACTTAGAAAGAAGAAGAAGGGTAACAAACTTACAAGTTATATGTAACAATGTCAAGAATGAAAAGATTGCAGATTGCATATAATCCTAAAAAACTAGGATATGCAATTGCAAATAATCCTAAAAATCTAGGATATACAATGAAGAAAATATATCGGTGTAAAGAGCGAAAAAGATTGCAGATTGCATATAATCCTAAAAAAATAGGATATAAAATGAATAAAATACCTCGAGAGGAGCGAAGTCTGCAATAAGGCTTCTAATGTTACAACCAATAGAATTGTAAATAAATAATTTTTCACAAAATATTTAATAAAAAAATTACAAACCATGCTATAAACTTAGGGATATAATCGATGTATTAAAAATCAATGGTGAACTAATAGTCATTCAACAATAAATTGAATTCTATAGTCCCTAGCTTGCCTTCGGTAAGGACTAATAAGGGGGATTTTCCTACTTTATTAATAAGGGGTAATAAAAATAGGAAATCATTTGAAATAAAATAAGTTGACTCATTAAGTTAAAATAATTTGATATTTATTTTGATATTATTATTTTACTGAATTAGATTAGTTTATAAAGTAATAATAAAAGACATGTAATTTTAGATTAAGGAAAAGATAAAAATGATTAAATTACTTTATGTGATTGAAACAAAGATGTAAGAAAGTTAAATAGTTTAAATTTATAGTTTTTAAATTTT
>SNQJ01S0250123.1:6389-19277 GCA_010110895.2 Picea sitchensis
CTCGTACTTTTGTTTTTTTTGTTATAGTCCCGATTTTGCGGGAGCTATTCCGGAGAGCTGGAGACGAATTGGGAAAAACCAAAGGAGGTTTTTGTCCAAAACATGCCCATATAAAATAACCTCCTTCATGTTTTTCCCAGGTATCATCATTGAAGAGAAACAAATGTTTGTGCAGACCTGACACAGACCCCTCCTCACCCTCGAGCCGAAGTCCGCTCATAGGATCGTTCAATCACTTCCTTGAGATGAATTGGCTCCTTTGATTCCTCACTGGAATATCAAAATTTTGATCCACAAGAACTTATTCTTCCCTCAAGGTATTCTGCACACGACCATGAATTTCGGGTTTCAGGACTTTTTGTTTCCCGATGTCAAGAGTTCTTTGTCCCCTTGATCTCCCGATCACCGAAATGCCGAAATGGATTTAATAAGAAATTAGCCCCCTGGGCTATGCCTTGGTCCATCTGACCAATATCCCTGTGACCGCAGTCCTATTTCAGGCTTTACTAATACGAGAGCCCGACCTCCTATCCTCTGAACTCCTAAAATGTCGACTCCCGAAAAGCCGATACCCGGAATGCCAAAATGTTATTCTCCCTGGGTCTTCTCCTTTCGCGATTTCAGAGTTTCAATCCCCGAAATGCGCTATCCTCTTGTCCTCAAAACTCTCGAAGTTCTGAATTCTGAAATGTCGAAATATCGAATCCTGGGTTCCCCGCTTCTGAGCAGATCAATGGCTCTAATCCCCTCTTGATCCAACGACTCAAATCCTTTCGTGATCTATCAATACAAGATCCCGACCTCTTTTCAATGGGACTCCTGAATTCCCGATTTCTGAAATCCTAATGGACTCTTCCTTTCAGGATTTTCCCTGAAATCCTAGATTGCTGCCACGTGTCCTCCCTTAGATGGACGGTCCTCGTCGTTTTGCGATTTCGCGACTTGTGACCTCCAGTGACACAATCTCCTCTGTCAACTCGAATCCCCAATATCCGAAATACCGATGGACTCTCGATCTCCACCATGTGTCCTTCACGGATGGATGATCCAGATCGTTTCGGGACTTTGCCACGTGCGAAGTCAAAATGCTCACCTTTGTGAGTCCCGGTGTTCGAATCCCCGATGTGGTTGATTTTACGACACGTGTCTTCCTTCCAACGGATGGCTCAGATCTATTTCGAGACTTTCACCATGGATATTCCCGATCTCTCTTCATCAGGACTTCCAAAATCCTGAAGTCTGAAATCCCGATAACCATGCCTGTTTTGGGACTTCCTTCCTCTTATGTTGTTCACGAAGCCTTAACCCTCATGCAACTCCTAATAGATCCAATTACTGTCAGGTTTTTTGACTAAGATCTGATGGTTCAGATCTATCCTTCCTGTGCGCTCCTCGTACGCTACTTCTTGGATGTGGGAAACCAACGGTCCAAATCTCCTTGACTGATCCGACGGCAGCTATCCTTCCTCCTGAACTTCTCCACTTCTTCCTGAACTTGGAAGAATTCTCTAAGGGTCCAAAGGCCTTGACCTTCTCTCTTTCTTGCGAGCTCCACAACTTTGAGTTCTCGCCTGCGCATATAAAAACATTGTCCCTCCTGAGATTTATCCCTTCGAATCCTCAAAGGATTCTTTGACTTCTATGCCCCTGCATGGTTTTTGCGCACATGAAGGTGCTATCCGTCCTAAGATTTCCTATAGCTTCGAATTATAAGGAACTCAGTCTTTTTTCTTTCTCCTTCAGATGGAGAATCTTATGCCCTCCTGGCTATCCTTAGCTCGAGCAACCTCTAGCTGAGTATTCAGGGTGTTCAACAACCTTGCGAAGATCCCTCTATGGAATCTTCTTCAATTTCAAAACTCAAAGAGTTCTCTCTATGCTCTCTGGCACCTACTCAATGCCCACCTGGCAGAGTGTCTCCTCACAGAACATCCAGTCGTTTTGTCCTCTCCTGTGCACCCTATCCACCTGCTCAATGCCCTCTTGGCAGAGATTTACAGAACTTCTCAGAGATTCTATCTGCAACTGTGTCTTCCCTACACAACACTGCCTCCAAGGTGTTTAGTAACCTTGAGGTCTTCCTATGAGCCAATGATTTCAGCTACTGTGCCCTCCTGGCACACCTTTGTCTGAACCCGCAGAATTTAGAAATGCACTCTCTGTGCACAGCTATCAGAACTCGCAGTGTTCTGTCACACCCTCCTAGTGTGAAGCCTCAAAGACCTCTAGCCCTGAAATCAAACAACTCCTACAAATGCATACCTAACATACATCTACAACATACATTGAACACACATAGACATTCATTCAACACAAAAATACTTGCAGGAAAAACTCCTTTTGTTTGTATTAATAAAAATTTCCCTTTACAAAGGTGTTCTTGAGCACGAACTTCAACAGAATCTTGGCTCCTTCTCAAATATCTCTTTTTCTCTCTACTTCTATGATAATACAAAGAATATATCTCTATCTTTTACATGAGGGGGCTCTTTGAGAACTTCCCTCCAATCTACCTACCCTATTCAATTACATTGAATGGGCTATCTAGTCTAGAATAAGATCTAGATCTCAGCCTTACAAAACATTCAAGGCTATCTACTCTAATGCCTGCGCAAAGGCACGGTTCCATGGCTCAATAGCCTACAACATTAATTACATTCAAATTTCAAATTTTGAAATGAGGCTGTGCCTCTCCCCATTGAATGTGTGCGCTGACGTGGGTTGGTTGGCTGACATGGAGAGATGCTCCTGCATCATACTCCTCAGCTGCAAAATTCATGAGCTCCTACTCATGAGATTCCCATCTCAGCTGTTGAAATCCCTTGGATCCCAAACAAATTTATGGAGTTGTTCTTATACTCCTCTTCTTTGTCGTTGTTGTTACTTCTGCTGCTGCCTTTCTGCCTAGCTTCTCCTTGATGGCAGTCTCTACTGACCCTAACATTAGCTCCCTGATCTCCTTGATCACTTCGTCCATCTGCTCCAGTGGCTGTCCCTATTCATGCAGTCTCCTCGGCGGCATTTTCTTTCTGCAGATGGGAAAATCAAAATGATCTCCCATGCCATCTTCTTCATATGCTTCTAACCTCACTTGTTGGATGTGCATGCCCTGCACTATCACCCTTCTCTCCAGGGCTTCAATCTGTTCACATAGATCATCAAGGCTCATGTTGTCTGCCTCTTCTTCTTCAACTTCTGCAAGCTCCAATGTTGTAGTCTTTTCAGCTTCCTGGCTAAAAATATTGAGCCACTCCTCAGAATGATCATCTTCTTCCCCTGCTTGGGAAACTTCTAATGTTTGCTCCAATTCTTCTTCCCTGATAGTCACAGCTGGTTATCTTTCTCTTGTTGTTGTTGCTTCATCTGCAACACAGACCTCTGCCTCCTCTAGGCTCAGTGGTAGGAATATCTCAATTCCCCCAATCATTAAAATATTTCTCTAATATTCCTTCTCTGTCAGCTACTCTGGCTGATCCAAATCCACCTCTAAGCTCATATTCTCTGTCAGCTCCTCGGGCTGATCTAAAATCACCTCTGAGTTCATGAGACCTTCAAACAGTCCCATTTCTGTTCCCATGCCCAGCTGGCAAATTGGGATTTTCCTGCTACCCTCCTGGTAGTCCATGAGAGCCCGCAGTGACCTCATATCATTGCCCTCCTGTAAATGTGAAATTCCCTGGCTGCCCTCATGAAAGTTTGTGAGATCCCGCAGTTACCTCAACTCCTTTCCCTCCTGACAATTGGGAATTTCTGGGCTTCCCTCCTAGCAGTCCTTGAGATCTTCAACTGATCCCAATTCATCGTCAGCATCACTGAGATTTCTCCCAGTCTCTGGGTCACATACCTGAACCACTTCCTCAGGTCTGTCGAGGTTTTCATCATGCCTCAACCATCCCCTTAACAGCCTAAGCTGTCTTCTAGCCATCAACTCCTTGACTGGCCATTTTGCTTTTGGCTTCCTCATGGGCCATTCATATACCCATCTCGACTTGGCATTCTATTGCATCCGTAATGGAAGATTTTCTATCTTCGCCCTTATATTAGCGAGCTCTTCATCTATTTTTTCTTTGCTCATCAGCTCTGGGTATTTCCTTCCATCATATCTACGGCCTTCAATAGCCATCTTGCTGTATCTGTCTGCCCTACTCGCAAACCTTGCTGTTGTTACTCTGTAACCTCGAGTGTCTCCAATCTCTTCCTACAGTCCCTCTGACTGTCTTCTTGATTGTTCCCTACCTGCAAACAATCATCACAGAGTCTCCAACACTCTGTCTTCCTTTGCCTCGCTTCACCTGAAATATACAAATGAAATCCCTCTCTGATACCAAAACTGATGCAGACCTCTCCTGACCCTTGGGCCGAAGTCCGCTCATAGGATCATTCAATCACTTCCCTGAGTTGAATTGGCTCCTTTGATTCCTCATTGGAATATCGGAATTTCGATCCACAGGTCCTTCTTCTTCCCTCATGGTCTTCTGCACACGACCATGAATTTTGGGTTTCGGGACTTTCTGTTTCCCGATGTCAAGAGGTCTTTTTCTCCTTGATCTCCCGATCACTGAAATGTCGAAATGTCGAAACGACTTTAATCAGCAATTAACCCCCTGGGCTATGCCTTAGTCCATCTGACCACTATCCCCATGACCGTAGTCCTATTTCGGGGTTTACCAATATGAGAGCCCGACCTCTTGTCCTCTAAACTCTTGAAATGATGACTCCTGAAAAGCCAATACTCGGAATGCTGAAATTCTATTCTCCCTGGGTCTTCTCCTTTCATGATTTCAGAGTTTCAATCCCTGAAATGCATTGTCCTCTTGTCCTCGGAACTCCCAAAGTTCCAAATTCTGAAATTTTGAAATCCCGAATCCTGGGTTCCCCTCTTATGAGCAGATCAACGGCTCTAAGCCCCTCTTGATCCAACGGCTCAGATCCTTTCGGGATCTGTCAATACAAGAGCCCGACCTCTTGTCAATAGGACTCCTGAATTCTTGATTTCCGAAATCCCGACGGACTCTTCCTTTTGGGATTTTCCCCAAAATCCTAGATTGCTACCAAGTGTCCTCCCTCAGATGGACAGTCCTCGTCATTTTGCGATTTCATGACTTGTGACCTCCAGTGACACAATCTCCTCTGTCAACTCGAATCCCCAATATCTAAAATATCGATGGACTCTCGATCTCCGCCACGTGTCCTCCACGGATGGATGGTCCAGATCATTTCGGGACTTCTCCACGTGCGAAGTCAAAATGCTCACTTCTGTGAGTCCCAGTGTCTGAATCCCTGATGTGGTTGATCTTGCGACAAATGTCCTCCTTCCAACGGACATCTCAGATCTATTTTGGGACTTTCACCATGGAGATTCCCGATCTATCGTCATCAGGACTTCCGAAATCCCGAAGTCTGAAATCCCGATAACCACGCCTATTTCGGGACTTCTCTCCTCTTCTTCTATTCACGAAGGCTTAACCCTAGTGCAACGCCTGACAGATCCAATAGCTGTCGGGTTTTCTAACTAAGATCTGATGGTTCATATCTTTCCTTCCTGTGTGCTCCTCCTACACTGCTTCCTGGACGTGGGAAGCCAAGGTCCAGATCTCCTTGGTTGATCCGATGGTAGCTATGGTTCCTCCTGAGATTCTGCACTTCTTCCTAAAATTGGAAGAATTCTCCAACGGTCCAAAGGCCTCGACCTTTTCTCTTTCCTGCGAGCTCCACAACTTTGAGTTCTCGCCTGCACGTATAAAAACACTGTCCCTCCTGAGCTTTATCCCTTCGAATCCTCAAAGGATTCTTTGACTTATGCGCCCCTGCAGAGTTTCTGCGCACACAAAGGTGCTATTCGTCCTGAGCTTTCCTATAGCTTTGAATTCTAAGGAACTCAATATTTTTTCTTTCTCCTTCAGATGGAGAATTTGATTCCCTCCTGGCTATCCTTAGCTCGAGAAACTTCTGGCTGAGTATTCATGGTGTTCATCAACCCTACGAAGATCCCTCTATGGACTCTTCTTCAATTTCAGAACTCAAAGAGTTCTCTCTGTGCTCTCTGGAACCTACTCAATGCCCACCTGGAAGAGTGTCTCCTCACAGAACATCCAACAGTTATGTCATCTCCTGTGCACCCTATGCACCTGCTCAATTCCCTCTTGGCAGAGCTTTATAGAACTCCTCAGAGATTCTGTCTGCAACTGTGTCTTCCCTACACAACATTGCCTCCAAGGTGTTCAGTAACCTTGAGGTCTTCCTCTAAGCCAATGATTTCAGCTACTATGCCCTCCTGGCACACCTTTGTCTGAACCCACAGAATTATGAAATGCACTCTCTGTGCACGACTATCAAAACCCGTAGTGTTTTGTCACACCCTCCTGGTGTGAAGCTTCAAAGACCTCTAACCCTGAAATCAAACAACTCCTGCAAATGCATACCTAACATACATATACAACATACATTGAACACACATATACATTCATTCAACACATAAATACTTGCAGGAAAAACTGTTTCTATTTGTATTAATAAAAATGTCCCTTTACAAACGTGTTCTTGAGCACGAACTTCAATAGAGTCTCAGCTCCTTCTCAAATCTCTCTTTTTCTCTCTACTTCTATGATAATACAAAAAAGATCTCTCTATATTTTATATGAGGGGGCTCTTTGAGCTCTTCCCTCCAATCTACCTACCCTATTCAATTACATTGAATTGACTGTCTAGTCCACAATCGGATCTAGATCTCATCCTTACAAAACATTCAAGGCCATCTACTCTAATGCTTGCGCAAAGGCACGGTTCCATGGCTCAACAACCTACAACATTAATTACATTCAAATTTTAAATTTTGAAATGAGGTTGCACCTCTCCCCATTAAATGTGTGCACTGACATGGGCCGACTGGCTAGCTGGTTGGTTGACGTGGAGATATGCTCCTGCATCAGGACCCATTTTTTGCATAAATTCATCCCATCTTTCATGGCAGACAGTTCAAGATTTTTTGGGATTTGTTGCTATTTTTGGCCAAGGCGGTTGAATACGACTTAAAAAAATTGTTGGGGGATCTCTCTTATTTATTTATGTGAGTTTAATGTAAAAGGGTTGATGATTGAGCTCGAGATTCATGCCCCACAGGGGATACATTGTAATTTTCTTGATGACTTTCCAGAAATAAAAATTATGGCTGCAGGATTCTTGTGTTAGACTCCCTGGTGATGTTTTTCTCTAAGTAACTATTTTATTTCTCTTTTAATCCATTTGATGTTTTCCCTGATCCAATCATTGAAAGAAATATTACGAAATGAACTTGTTTTTTGCACTCTGTTTCTGGTCTTTTAATGGTCTCCATGTTTTCGTCTGAAGTTGAGCATAGGAATGCTTATTTGCTCCTCTGCCTGGTGGGTTTTCCCTTCTTTTCATCTCCTCCACTTTCATTTAATTCAATTTGATCCAACAGTCTTTATATCCTACCATGTGGTGACAATATTTACATCTGAGATAGATCCATTTTCAGAAAGATAGACCCCATGGCCCAATGAAAATTCGAGTTTTTGATCTCCCAAACATACCAAATCCATAAACAAACCCATGTTCTGCATAACTAGCCTAATATCTTTTCAAACAAATCTATATATAAAAAAGAGATCCCTCTCTGAATCTTGGAGGGATATATCCAAGACTCGAAGCAGTTTTGATGTTTCCTCTATGACTGCCTCCACAGCCTTGGGAAAATTACAGAGTGATAACACCATGTAGATTTCTTCTTGCAAATATCCGTGCAAGAAGGCATATTTAACATCCATCTGATGGACCTCCCATTTATGTGAGGTAGCAAGGGCAAGAACAAGGCAGATGGAATTCATTTTTCCTGAGGGCCAAGGTTTCAGTATAGTCAATTCCTTCAACTTGGGAAAATCCTTTGGCATTAACCAAGCCTTGTATTGTCTTTCAACACTTCCATCGCGTGAATATTGGATATGTAGACCCATTTTTCATATAGTTTTCTTCCATTTGGAAGAGGTACAAGATCCCAAGTATCATTTTCCATTGAAACGATACTCTTCATTCATTGTTATTATCCCAATGGGATGACACGGAAATACGCAAATGTCTGGATCATGATTTTCTTAAACTTGTGCCAAAAGAGAAGAGGCTGGAACTTGGAATTGTGAACATGTCAATGTTACGGTCGGGGATCACCAACAAGATCACCGGCTGCTTCGGCGTGTTGAGCGGACCCATCTGAGGCGGTGGGTGATGTGGTTTAGGTTCAAAGGACTCATCCCGGGAGGAGAATTTGGCGGGTGGAGATGGATTTTTTCATCCTCCATTGTCATCATCACGAGAAGAAGAAACTATAGATCATAAGAGAACAAGCGAAGATGAGCTTTAGCGGGCGAAGAAGCCACAATAAAATCCGAAGATGGTTCGTATTAGGCGAAGAAGGCCCACAAATCGTCGAATTAGACTTCCTTGAGGCCAAAGAGATTTTCATCAGTAACATCTCTTCTAATAATAATTTCATTAAAATGTGATTGAAGAGTCTATAACCTTTGACATCTTTAGAATAACCAACAAATATACACTTCTCACTTTTAGGCTTCAATGCTTTGCTTTTCTCATAAAAAATGTGAGCCCGTGCTATACTTCCAAATACGAGGAAGTGACTTACATCTGGTTTAATTTTACTCCAACCTTCTTCTAATTAATGTTATATTTTAGAGCCTTTGTGAGAGTGAAATTTACTATGTAATTTGCGGTTGATAGCTTCCTCTCAATAATTAAGACTTAATCCTTAGATTGGATCATACAATTAATACATTTTCTTTTTAATGTGTGGTTCTTTCTCTTAGCAACACCATTTTGTTGTGGTGTATATGGAGCGATGTGTTGCATTTGGATGCCATAAGCAGTGAAGTAACTTGTAAATTTATTATTCACATATTAAGCCTCCATTATATTTTCTTAACTTTTGAATATGGTGTTTAGATTGTTTTTCTACAAAGGGCCTTGTAGGCCAAAAGCTGTCAAAACTCACTCTTGAGTTTTAAGAAATAAACACAAATGCGTCGGAAAATTCATCAATGAAAGTTAATAAATGCTTGCACCCAAAGAAGGAGAAAAATGAACCACACAAATCACTAAGAACAAGCTGCAAAGAGTCTGAGGCATGCAAAGAGGCACATTTTTCAAAACTATCACGATGATGTTTGTCGAGAACACCGATAAGCGCAAACACCATCTCTACATGAAACAAACAAGAGGGCAGGTCACCATGCGGTGATTACATAGTTGTTGCAATGGCTGATAATTTAGATGACCAAACCAATCATACCAAAGTTTTCTCAAGTCGCCGCTATGAGCAACAAAATTGATATGAAAAAGTTATTGTTAAGGATTTGACAAACTTGTACCTTTGAAGCCAATATCATCGGCAATTCCGGTTGCAGAACATGTAAGTCTTTTGAATCCTTGATTACAACTTACTGAGGTGAAAAATCTACGGTTTAACCTTCACCTGAATGACTGATTCGATATACTGATAGAAGATTACAATAAAGACTTGGGATTTACATAATATGTCATTGGAAATAGCTATCTGCTTGAATTGTTCCCGGATCACCACAGCACTGAGATATCATCACCAACAAATATTTTCTTGGTGTTACATTCATTTAAAATGAAAATATGGCTTTATCCTTAGTGATATGACAAGATTCTCTAGAATCAATAAGAAACTCATCAGAAAGAAGTAGTAAGTAGTAGAAGTTGTATTGAAGGAGAAGCTAGAAGCAAAAAGTGCATGTCTTTGAGGAAGAAGTAGAATCAATCTTGATGTTGTTCTTCTTCATCGTTGCTTCTAAAGATGTAATCTTCTTGAAACATTTGGACTCATCATGATATTAAATCTTTATCACAAAATTAAGCAGTATTGTTATTCTTACTTTTATATTTTCTTCTTTGTCACCATTAGTAGCTGAAAGTTGTTGGCGGGGATTGGGATATATGTTGTTTGTTGTTGTAGCAAGGATGTTGCTTCTTGTGAGATACTTGGGTTTATCTTTCTATTGGGAAACTAAGACTTTGTTGGAGGGACACGTGAGTGTTGATCACTTCAAATTGTACCAGCTTATCTTCCTCTCCGAGATCAAAGAAGCACAAAAGGACTGAAGACTGGGTTTTCATAAGCTTCTTCCCTTAGATCCTCTCTCTAAAAGCTGCAAAAGTGAATGCAAACATAGAATATACTACCTAAGCAGAAAGAATAAGATAGATGTGACACTCTTCCTCCATATTTATCTTACATTCTTCACATAAAATTAGGAGTGTTTTAAACCTAGATAGATAGTCTCAAGAAGAAAAATCATTTTGGACTCAAGGTCAGTATTTAATTTTCTAACTAGTATGCTCAGATAATATTGATTTTACCAAACAGAGATTCAATCATGTCCCAAAGCTTCTTTGGGTTCATCAATATCTTGAATGTGGTACCTTAAATTAGGAGAGATGGAAATTATTATTAGTCCACGTTCTTCTTCATTCATATTATCCCACTTGTCTCTCTTATCAACATCAGTGGGTTATTTTCCCTTTCCCAAGGTAATCTAGAACAAGCCTTTACTTCTTAATAAATCTTCATATGAGATTTCCATTGAAAGTAGTTGTTGTTGGTAAGCAAGACAATACTTGTGGAATAAATAGTAAATATGAAGATAATGTGGATTTAAAAGATGAAAACTGATGATGCGGATGGAAAGATCTCCAAAAATTTATCATTTAAAAAAACATTGCTTGAAAATGGACTTTAGATGTTAGAGTTATGCCCTTTTAAAAAGGCACAATCGGTAACCAAATGTCCATGTGATTGTGTAAGTTGCTTTATGAGTGACCCACTTTTATAAAGAAGTGGGATCACTTTTTACAATGGAGTTACTTTATAACAGAAAAGTTGCGTGCAAAATAAATAACTCTAGAAATAAAATAATAAAGCTACTTATAGTGATTCACTTTTTATACTTGAGGTAAATGCACTTTACAATTTTTAGCGTGAACTTTTTCAAAAAGGTAACAAAGAGAGAGCTTGAACTCAGACCTCTTACTTAATAAGGCAACTTTTAAACAAATGATCTAGAAAAAATATATTATAATGTTTGAGGAAGGAGGATTGGGTTGTTGTTGTTAGCGTATGAAGAAGCGTGCTCAAAATAACTCTTTTCACCTGAAAAAATTTACGTTTCGATGACAACAAGGGTTATATCTCGGTTAGCTTGCAGGAAGATGCACCTTTTCCTATCTATTTTTATTTTCCGAGATCATACGGAGTGTGGGCAAATATCATATGCATATCTAAAGAGTAGCAGCAGGAAATAAATAAAACAAACTGAAATAAAACCAAATACTACTCTACAAAATTTTAAAAGAATGCATAATCAAGGTTTACACCTCCGGATCTATTTGTAATGGCGGTATCTTGGGAAAACATAAATAACACAGAGTGAAAGCGAAAAAAGATTCACTGATTGAAAAGCAGCGATTGATTCGGACACAATGGAACAATCCTCTCGACCCAGAAATGTACGGAAATAATAGAAAGTGGATATGAGGAAACTTATTTCCACAATCTCGATCTACAACAGGGGAGGGTCTTCAAATAGGCTCTGATACCATGTTAAAGGCAACACAGGTATTCAACAAAGGATGAACACCTTTAGTAACCACTCACATAACCATATCAAATATCAACACGCTGATGTTTCATTGGTAAAACCCTAGAAACATCCACGGCCTTAGCCAACGCGGCCACTTGGAGCGATTTATTAATGCAAAGAAAAAGATTAAAGAGAGATTTTACAAGAGTTTCTCACAATGATCATTGGAAAATGACCCTCATGCTCTTTAAATGAATATCATGGACCAATGGTGTTAAGCCATAGATCAATGGTCGTTAATATAGAGGATATGAATCATTGAATCACTCTATGTAGGGAACATATAAGCTGGACCTCCTAACTACAAATGCATACTAATGCATACTAAATAAACACATAAAAACACTTTTACTTAATGACATATTAGACCAAGTAGATCCAACTAACTCTAAGTGTCACATATCCTAACAAAAATGTATAGAGCTTTCTAAGGTGGATCCTTCTCTTTCCCCTATGATCAAGCATCTTGTCTGAACTCTTTTACAAATGGACAATGGCCATTTTCCCATACGTGACCGCCATCGGGACGATGTTGATTATGCCCCCCCCCGTAAATCTGAAATCTCACCACTTGAAACAATAACTCCCATCTACATATATTTAATGTTCGTTTAATTACACACCAATATGTCCATTTCCATCAAACCACACCTCAACTTGTACCTCTCATGGAAATCTTTAATTTCTATTAATATTAATGTTGTTTTCCTCCTTGAGTCAGAGAGTGTTCTTCCCAATGCTACAATAAGCTGGATTTACTTATTGTCATGGCTATATATATATATATATATATATATATATATATATATAGTAGTTGCTTGTTTGTGGAAAATCTTTGTAGAAGATATTTTAGGATTCCCTCAATAAATTTCAATGAATGGTGAAATTTATGATATATAATGTAACTCCTATTGAATTCATCCATAAATGATCTGATTTGTAAAGATGTATGTCTTGAATTTGTAAAATAAATAAACAAATATTAGTAAGGGCATGTTTGTTCCTGGATGAGTGTGTGGGTCTAGTGGGAAATGTCAAATGTGTGTGTAAGGGCAGGAAGCTTGATCCATCAATCACCTATCACCCTTGCTTACTAGTTGCACTCATTAAGAGGAACACATCCCATGATCTCATTGCCAGGAAGCGGCGAGGCGTATGCTTTGTTCTCATCCACCATGATCAATTTATCTATGGT
>SNQJ01S0250127.1:0-12888 GCA_010110895.2 Picea sitchensis
CCTAGTTTTTCAATAATGTTTGTATAGTTTGATCTTCCTAACTGTTTGGTACAACCTGTGTATATAACCTATAGTAATATATATCTAGGTAAAACTTAAATCCTTAAGTTTACTTTCACATTGTTCTTTGGATTTTTCAGTTGACAATAAATTCTCGAACTGGTTACTTGTATGAAATAAATGATATGCCAGAAAGGTTAGGGTTAGTATAATACAGATCCCATCTAGTTTTAATTACATCTTCTGTATACTTATATAACACAGTCCCATCTACATTTAATACATACAAAATTTATTAATCAAGGAATACAATAAACTGTGAGAGTTATACGGTATTTTATTTCATTCCAACAACATTTAAATCAATAAAAGAAATTCATCTAGATTTAAGGAGATGTATTATATGAGTCATCAAACAAATAACACTCAATCAGAGAAGGAGTAGATGTACATATATGAGAAATTTTTGAACAACAAATGGAACAACCAAGTTCCTCCCAACCTTAGAACGGAACAACCAAATCTACTTGCTCCGCTCACCTCCTAACCTGACCATGAATCCATGAGGATGAACTCTAGAACTTCTCCTCAACTATAGTCTTTCTATTTTTAGAAAAAATCTCCTTGCCTCACACTCATAAAAGTAATGCTCATAATAGAAAGAGATAATTTGTTTCCCCAACATACTAGGCAGTGTCTTTCCTCATCTCATATGTTATATATCAAAAAAGAATTTTTCCTAGGTCTTTTTCCCCTTGGGAATTTTCATAGCTTTCCAAAATGCCTGATTTTCAGGGGCTGCCAATGGCCAAATTCTTGATTAGTCATTTGTAACATTCAACCCTGTGGTAGTTCCAACATGTTCACCACTCATGGAGTCATGGTTAGTTGAGTTCAACCTGGATGTTCCATTTGTCCATCAACAATAATTATAAAAATATTTGTTTCTTACAAGTGTCATAGTCTAAGAGTTAGTTAGATCAATCAAATCTTTCCCAATAGTCATAATCATAAATTACAATTAACTAAATTCAAAATTCAGAATTTCCATAAATGACAATAATTTTCCAATTTCGAATTTACTAAAAATGGAAATAAATTACTAAGTATTTTCATACTTAAAATAATTTATTTTTGGGGATGTTACAAACAATGGGTTAGAATACATAGAAAGAAAGAATCACTTGAACAAATAGAAGAATGAATATAGCCACTATAAATATTACAAAGTAAGAGAGACACACACAAGGGGCTCTACACACTTGAATTTGAGCCTAGGACATTTACATAGTCTTTATCATTTCGATATTTTCAGAGAGAGATGGTCTCACATTTACATCAAAATATCAATTTACATGAACATATCAATGAAAGGTTTTAATCGTCTTTGAATTCACCTTCCTTCTCATACAAACAACTATGAGAAAACTACAAAGATGATAACAAAAACACAAGAAGATATAGAAGAGATATTGAGATCACTCATATAATATTTTGTCTTGTCTTGATTTTACCTGCACTATGTTTATTTATATAAAATATCGGATGAAATAATTTCAATATACTATTTTCTTGATTTCAAAAACAATTATCAAATTTTATAGTTTCTTATGAAATTTCAAAATGAAATATTCAAGAAAATGTGAAATAAAAATTAAATTTTATAGTTCGTCAAATTTAATAGTTTCTTATGAAATTTCACAATGAAATATTCAAGAAAATGTGAAATAAAACTTATAGTTTCTCACTTGTAATTTAAATTTTGTTTTATTTGGAAATATGGTTGAAAATAGTCAAAGCATGTCATCAAATTTAATATAAGTCCAACAATGAAAATAGTCAAAACAAGTCATCAAATTTAATATAAGTAAGCGATCTTCATTAAAATTTATATTGATATTAAAATTTATCAGAATTTAAAGTTTCTCTAAGCCATCAATACTCCTTTATAATGACATGGAAATGGGTCCTAGTTTTGATATGAAGTTATCATTTTCATATGAAAAAACATTGAACATTCAAATTGCAAATAATGAACGCAATTATCCTATATGTAGTAAATTGGTTACATGCATTGAAGGATTTGTGTATACGATTTGGATAATTTGTAGGATTAAATTATAATAATCCAAATTATAGGTCAATTTAGGTTCCCTAGATACAATCTATAGGTTCTTCCCTGAAATTGTAAATAAGGCTTGGTAAACTTATTTAATTCATAAAAAATATAAGTTTTCTTAATTGAATCGAGACCATGAAAGTAAACTAAACTAGAAATGATTCTAGAATCCTAGATATTCATACATACATGTAATTTCAATGAAGAATATAAAATTATGGAATGTACATGTGTCACTTGTTTAAATAAATTGTAATGGTATTCCATCTTGAATTATTCGTTCATGATCGGCTTTCGACATTTTCCATTTTCT
Organism: Picea sitchensis; assembly: GCA_010110895.2. Lineage (NCBI taxonomy): Eukaryota > Viridiplantae > Streptophyta > Pinopsida > Pinales > Pinaceae > Picea > Picea sitchensis. The sequence continues at coordinate 2,433 of SNQJ01S0250127.1, forward strand.
AACTTTTGTTTGTTTTCTTGATTGAACTTCTATTAACTTTATGCATGTTGCACATACCAAATGACTATATTGACAACTTATGACATCTGAATGGTAGTCTTGAAAGTGAACATGAGTATCGGTATGATGGGTTTCTTGAAAAAAATATCCTTTCAATACAATGGATCATCTTTCATATATAAAATTGTTATCATCAAAATCTTCTAATAGCCCCATCTTTTGTTTTGTGCATCGCATCAAATATTATTTCACGTTTTCAGTTTTGTCTATAGGTGCAACCATGGAAAAGACATATTTTGCAAATAATTGGATATATTGGACAACAAATAGTTCGTGTTATATTATCACACAAGTACATCTAGAAGTTATTTCAAAAAAATTAAAAACATAAAATATACTTTCTCTAACAAGATCAGAAACTCTATCACCATCAACTGACACTATAGTTTCATTTGATTCCATCTCCTCTGAGATTGTAGGTGGAATTTTTCCTTTTACATTAAGTTCGGTATGTCTCCAAGCTTTAACAGATTCCACATTTTTGTTTTCGCAAATATCTATGGATTTTGTGTCCTCTATGTAAATTCAACAAAAACAAGACTCATTTATTCTATCAAATGCAAACACATTTTGATAATGTTTTGTTTTAAATGAATGTATTTTTTGTGTCCCATTTATTGTACTAGCATCATATGAGATTGATCTATTTACATCTTGGATTCCAACATACCAAAAAAACCTGCACAAGACCAGAACTTGTTAACTTGAAATCTCTCAAGAAAATGATTGAAGATAGAATATAATATTGAACACATCTAAATAAAAATATCCTATGTACATGTGTAACACATGTATATAAAGAAACACCTGTGCACATCCCTTAACGGATTATATTCATGTCTTAGCGTCATTTTTCACAATTCAACAACTTGTTTAATGGATTCAAATCGATCGGCATAAGGGTTCATATGATACCTTCAAAGTTCTCATTTTACACATGCCCCTGCATCGTCGTGCTCTCCTTTTCCATGATGAGTCTCATAAAAATTCCAACAATGTGTAATGTTGGATTTTTTATAAAGACGGCATAAACAATAGAATGATCATGAAGATTTGAACTGACCCACACACCCATCTGACCATATCCGATGTCGATCGAATCTGATTTCGTTTTCTTTCAATGAATCATAAAATTTATCAAAACAATGGTGTAGATAATGTGTGTTGTGTGCTCGATCATCACTTATATAAAAGTGATATTCTTCAATAACATGTCGATTGCCATCGGTGCTTTCTATGTTATTAAGAATCCATTGAGCATGTCTATATAGAATGTGGAAAAATATCGTGACTTGATCAGAATGATAATATTCACTCTATATTTCTTTTTGTGCAATGAATGTGTAATTCTATGCAAAATCAACTACATACAAAATTGTCTTTGGTGGAAACACTTCACGGGATTGTTTTAATTGTAGGTCTTGCCATCAATCTCTATGTGAATGCTTGGTTTATTTATAAATTTATTCCTCAAACTTCTTCAAAAAATATATCACACAGATTTTATCTACTATCAAATCAATCCTTTTGTAAATAACATTTGAAGAATGTGGAGCCGTGTTGTTGATATATTCGTATCTCTTCTAATTGTCTGTTATATTAGAAAATGATTGATCATTCATATCAATATGATACTTTGAGAGAAAAAAACTTAGATTTCCACAATGATCACATTTCTTTCCACCAACACATTTGTTTTTGTAAAATAAATCATTACCTTCTCTTTCACATAGAATTTCATATATAAAAGCACGAAATGTAGAATGAGGAGGTGAACTTGGCCATAAAGTTTTACCAAAATAAAAAAAAGTGTCGTAATACAACTCAAATTCCACATGATAATGACAACAACAAGTGTCACAGACAATGATGGGTCTAACAAAACATGGTTTTTGTAGCACAAATGTGTTTATGGAAATTTTAACTTCTTTGTACTCTTCTTTGAACTTATTGAACAATTTTATTTGTGTCATTGGAAATATATGTTTTGGATGTTCTTCATTTTGTTTTCGTGCTATTCTTCATTGCAACACATCCCTTGTATGTGGTGAAACATGATATTCTGGCAACCAACAATTACGGGCAAATTCTTTAACATTTTCTGCAAGTTTCTCTTTGTAGGGTTGTCTAGAAATTACTGTCCAACAAGCCAGTTCATTATTTGCATCTATTTTCAATCGAAATTTTTGATATTTTTGCAATGTTTTTCTTCACGTTCCCATTGTTTTTTCCATGTGTCCTATCAAACGATCTTTTATATTTCTATATGAAACACCTGTTGTTTGTATCGCTCTACATGCAACACTGACATCTTTTTTTCAAGATTTTTCAAAAGCTTTTAATACACTAGTTATATCGTCAAAGACATTATGTTTCACCTTTGTATTTTTTTTCGACTTTTGAATACCCAATAATGATGTAGCTTCTTTTAACTTTCTTGACTTTATTAGAAAGATTAAAAGTTGAGCTTGTACTATTACTGATTCATCTTTGAAAAAATTATTATACATATTCTTAGTTTGATATCTTATATAATGCTTAGATTTTTTCTTCCCAAATTTGTGAGTATCAACATTTTCTAATATTACATCATTAATGTTGATAGATTCTCATGCATATTTCAATTTAAAGTTTATATTAAAAAACAAAACCCGAACATAAATTCACTAAATTATATATACAAGTGTTCATCTTGTATTATCTAAATTTATGCACATACCTATATGTGATTCGTCTTCTGCTTCAATTCCAGTTTCAACATCTTCTTCGACATTATGAGAGAAATCTATTTATGCTTTTTGAAAAACATCAAATTGTAAAATTACAATCAATTATATTAAACAATATTTTAAATTTGAATTCTATACTTTTAACATAGACAATATGTGTATGCATACCTAGTTGGACTTCTTCTTGTTGAACTCTCTATTTACATTATCATCATTTCTTTCTTCAATATTTTCACGTTCTCATTTCTTTCTCCAATAATGCTCTTTCCGTTGTTTGTTATGGAGAGTATCATCTCAAGTGAGATCAAACTTTATCTTGCACAAACTTTGGTTTCCCATGACTTTTATAGTTATTTGTAAAAGATATGTTCAACAAAGACTTCATCTTGAAAAAATGCTCAACATTTATCTTTCAACATATAAATTGTTATTCCAATAAAACCTTGAACAAAAATCAATTACCTTATTCACCAAAAACCAAAAAGATGATTCGAAACTTTGTTTGGGTGCTTTAGAAAACCATCAAACAAGCGATGAATTGTGTTAAATGTGTTCAGCTGGAAACATATTTATATGATTTGGCGCGAAATGGAACGATACAACGTGTCTTTACATTTTTTTCGACCGATGGAATTCGCTCAACCATCTTTCGTCCGAAACAAGGTTTTTTCGGCTGAAAATCGTGAAAACCATTTAGTTTTGATGGTTTCCATTAGAATTTACTCTTTCGGCCGAAAACTAGAAATTGGGACTGTCTATAGAAAACAAAGAATTTTCCCAAGCTTACCTGAAATTTGGAGGTTGCGGACTCCTGCAAATACCCATAATTTGGTTTCACAAATGACACAAGCATTAGTAAAATTGAATCTACTTTCAATTCCTATAATTTGTTTTCATTTTCATTATTTTTATCTAGTTTTTTTTTTTTTTTTTTTTTAAATCACTCCATAATAATGTGAGTACACATTATGATTTAGTGAAATGAAATATCTGTATCTTTAAAAATACATAGTGAAAAATTTAGAAAAAATTATATTCATACTCCATAAATTGTTATTTTTAAAAGGGTATTTTTAGATTTTATTTTTAAGTAAAAATCAAGATAGATACAAGGTGGAGGAAAACATGTGTCTAAAATATACAACATTTCCATCTTGGTCAACTTCAAATTTTTTTAGAAATTATAATATTCATCCATTAGATTCAAAATTATAGTGATAATAAAATAGAGTCTCTGTAGATTGTTGCAGTATATTTCATTTGTTAAAAATATAAGTTTAATAATAGATACATTGCTCGAGGAAAAAATAACTCATTATCATTCCTTTCATGTTTAAGGAACATACTTTTAAACAATTGTCAAATTGACATATCAAATCTTAATAAAAAAAAATCAAAAATATTCATTGAAAAGCTAACAAAATTCTTCACAAGTTTTGTTTTTACTGTAAAGTGAAATTCTAAATAAAAAAAATACTTTTGTATGTCGGAGGTTGAAGAACTTGTGAAAATACAGTTTTTGTTTCTCATAAAACAAGCAAAATTGACACCCATCTTCATGATTTCACCCCATGGCGCTAAATATTTCTCCAATCTAAACCTGAAATTAGGTTATTACCAAATTATAATTCGAGAAGAAGACATTCCCCAAAATGATTCTTGTACCCAAGAAGGGTTTTACAAATTCTGAGTCATGCCTTTTTTTTTATCAAACGCTACCGCTACCTTCCAAGCAGTAATGAATGATTTATTTTGTCTGTACCTATGCAATTTTGTATTTGTCTTCTTTGATTATATCCTTGTTTATATAAAGAACTGGAACTCACACCTCAAGAACATAGAAATAGTATCAAAAATCATTCAAGATAATATGTTGTATGTGAACAAATCTAAATGTAGTTTTTGAAAAAAAAGAGATGGTATTTTTGGGACATGTTGTATCGTATGAAGGAATCAATGTTGATCCGAAAAAAATTGCAACAGTTAATGAGTGGCCTAGCCCCGAATCAAGCACATCATTACGAGGATTTATGGGTCTTACCAGGTACTACTGAAGGTTTGTTTAAAACTAAGTGCAAATTATGGCCCCATTAAAAACATTATTGGAGAAATAAGCATTTAAACGAAATGATGAATTTGAAGTGTGTTTTAGAAGGATGAAGCTCTTCATGACATCCACCCTCGTTTCGATAGCACCCAATTTATTCAAAACATTTGTCCTTGAATTTGATGCTTCAAGAACATGATTAGGTTCCATACTTGTGCAAGATAATAATCCCATGACATTCAAAAGTTGAAAATTGAAACCAATGGAGCAAACAAAATCAAAATATGACAGAAATGTTGGCAATTATGCATTCCTTGGTTAAATGGAAAAAATATTTGTTGGGAATGAAATTTCTCATGAAAACATACCACAATAGGTTGAAGTATTTTCTAACTCAGAAGAACCCTTCATCAAAGAAACAAAAATGGGTGAGGAAAATCCAAGTCTTTCACTTCGATATTCTTTATAGAAAAGGAAGGGACAATTTGGTTGTGGACAGGCTATCAAGGAACTTGATAGTGACTCTACATTATGTGCTATTTCCATTTTCATTCCCAAATGGATCTCATAATTCCAAACTGATTATGTCAAATATCCAAAGATAATGAAACTAGTAGAGGAAGTGGAATGCAACCCAAATACAAATCCTAAATTCACTTGGGAAAATGACATATTGTGGTAGAAAAAAATCACATTTTTACCCAATGCGTCCAAGTTCAAACTCCAAGTTTTGAAGGAAAATCACGATTCTCCCACAACAGACCATGTGGGGTTTTTCAAAACTTACTTCAATATACGCCAATTCTTCTTTTGGAAGGGTATATGGTCCAACATTCAGAAATATGTGGAAGAATGCGACACATGTCAATTACAAAAGTTTGAAACGATTTCTCCTCCAGGTCTTCTTCATCCTCTTCATGCTCTAGTCCAAAAATGGTATGAAATAACCATGGAATTTATTAATTTTATTCTTACCTCGGAAGGAAAATATGCTATATTTGTAATTGTAGATCGATTAAGAAAATATGCCCACTTTTTTTTAGATCTCTTCAAAATCCAAGGCTAGACAAAAACGTCGATAATTATGTTAAAAATATTTTTAAGTTTCATCGATTTCCAAAGGTCATCGTAAGAAACATGGATCCCAAGTTTAGTAGCAACTTTTGGAAATAAATATTTCACCAAGTGGGTACATCCTTAACCATGAGTACTTCATACCATCCCAAAACACATGGCCAAGCTGAAGTGCTTAATAAATGCTTCAAAGGGTATCTAAGGATTTTTTCGAATGATCACAAGACACAATGGATTAATTGGTTACATCTGGAAGAATGGTGGTACAATAGTACATACCATACCTCAGCAAAAATTTCCACATTTGAAGCCCTGTATGGTTATCCACCTCCCTCAGTTAAGGAATATGTTATCAATTCAAAATTTTCATTGTGAAAGACTATCTAGCTACATCAAATGAAATTTTACGCACTCTTAGAGCTCACCTTGAACAAGCAAGGAGCCAAATCAAACAACAAGATGACAAAAAAAGAACCAACCTAGAATTTATGACAGGAGATTGGGTATTTGTTCGAATACAACCTTACAAACATAGATCTCTTAAAAATTGAAACAAACATAAACCTTCTCCTAAGTTCTCTGGGTCCTATAAAAATCGAAAGATAATCGGCCAAGTCACTTACTCCCTTGATATTCCAAATAAAGGGAAATTGCATGGAATTTTCCATGTTTCTTATTTGAAGAAAAAATTGGGTCCTACCATTCATATACAAACATAATTACCTCTTTTAGATGAAGAAGGAAAGTTAATTCTACTTCGTGAAGGTATCTTAGGAGTACGAACCAAATCGTTGCATTCTAGAAAATGTAATGAGTATCTCATCAAATAGAAAAACTTACTAGAATATGAAGCTACTTGGGAAAATGAGGAGTTTAGATCCAAGGATTTGTATCTACCCATGATTTGAGGCCGAAGCTTTTCAGGGAGGGATAAATTGTAATAAACTTTATTAAATTTAATTTAATTAGTTATACTGTAACATAAAGTCACAATAGATTATTTAAAAGATGTGATTTTACTCCTTTTCATGTATTTATACACCTTGATGTAATCAAAATGAGCATCGAATTATAAAATAAAATATTAATTATTGAATATACACAGTATATTTCTAGCGTCAAGATTCTAGATTAGAGTTCCATAAGGGTTATTTTGTGTAGATCCCTTGCATTCGTCTAGGAAAATTTGTTCCACCTAGAGAGTTATCGAAGTGCTACACTAACATAATTAGCTTTGCACAAGGATTATTTTGGGATAGATCCCCTACAATGGTTACGATAGGCTCCCTTTATTTAAAACTCTTTCTAGAGTATTACTACATTGATACAATTCCCAAATTTTTAATATTGCAAGTAATGTAGGAATTTTGGTGCATATTCTATAGAGGCTAGGGTTTGTAGGGTCCTAATAGAAAAGGAGTGGAAAAAATATATATCTCTAATATACCTAAGGATTTCCAGGAATAGTACTCAATTGGTCTTCCATTATGCTAACTAAGTAGGATAAACTATATTATGAGTTGTATTACTCAATTCCCTCGTACAAAAGAGTGATCTCCATGAGTGTTATGTTCAATGTAATATAGTGATATTACGAATTACATGTTTATGTAAGGAGGGTTTTAGGTGCACATAGGTGTATTCTAACATACCCAATGGTATGGGAATATTCAATCCATATACATTATGTCTAATGTGGTACTACTCACGAGATACTCATATAGGTGTCCAACCACAAGACCCCACTTCTCTTCCCTACATGGATGCTTCTCAAATGTGTTTTTTCTCATTGAATAACATTTCATTGTGCTTAAAGACATTGGAACATGTCTATATCCTAAAAGAAAATTCTCTAAAAATTGGGAAAGAGATGGCACATGAAAGTACTCTGAGAGCACTTGTAGTATACTTATTTAGCAGAAACAATAAATTATGAGAAAGATCAAAAGAAATATAAATTTTAGAAAGTAAAATAACTGAAAAAAGAGTATTGAACCTACATGTTAACCCTTATAACATGTTAACCCTTATAATATAAATTTTAGAAAGTAAAATAACTGAAAAAAGAGTATTGAACCTACATGTTAACCCTTATATTGATATTATAGAAAGAGAGCATTAGCAATGTTTTTGGGCCTCCTTGAGGGGGTGACCCCTAAATGAGTAGAGCTATGATGCATATGAAAGATACTTAACAAAAGATTACATGGCTTCTTACCTCTTTAAATGGTTTCTTACAAACCAAACCCTAATCACTTGTGGTTCCATCATTAATAAGTACACATTTCGTAATGCACTCGATTTAATAAACATAACCCTTTTACATTGAGTGTCTACACACCAACTACATAATGAGTCGTATTCAAACAATATGGCTTCATACAATAATTAACTAAATCCTAAGTGCCCTTAAGTAGAGAAACTAGTATTGGACTCGTAGATTTGAGTGATTATTTCTATATAGTCCCAATGCCCCACGGGTTTTTCAGAATCCATTTCTGCATTCAGAAATGGATTTTGAACAACAAAAATCAATGATTAGTCTAACAACTAATAAATCGAGACTCTATTTTCTACTTTTAAAATTTAAGATAATATTAAAGATTGTAAACCTTTTATCCAATGCCTTGTTGTAAGGGTCAAAAACATCTTAATGAAATACCCAAAACCCAAACAGGTAAATATTTCACATTTCCTAATTTACATAAATGGTTAGTTAATAATGTGTAACATAGTAAAATATTTTATTAATTAATAATATATAATCATTATTTACTAAAAAAATTATTTATTTTTTCTACATTACTATTAATATTTAAATTCCTATTAAAATATTAAACATTTTTAACTCGTAACTTTACACTCCACACCACAACCAAAGCAAAGCAATTTTAATTTAGTAAATTTACTCTCCACTCCACAACCAAATCCAAAACACCATAACCCCACTAATGTGGATTTGCATAACATGGACATACAAAATGTACACCCCATACCACGATGCAAAAGGTCCATTGAAGTTTTCATCACTAAACAATTTTTCCCAGCCAAAACCAGGAGGTCTTTCCATGCACAACCCAATACAGATCCTCTCATAAATATAGAGATAAGTGATTTTCTCCATTTAGTATCCTCGTCCACCCTACCCCACCCCACCCTACCCTACCACATCAAGTTGGCCCTGCATGAACACCCGGCACGACACGCCTAGGTGGGTCAACATTGCGACACGTTTTACCAACTTGGTCAAAACGAAGGCAAACCCTTGCTCTAGTCCATCGTATTGCTTCCTACTCGGATATTGCCATTGCCTGTATAATACCAGTTCCTAGAACCCTAAAAATAGCTGGCATTGAAGGTCTTCCTTATCCTATACACATCAATTTTTTTTCGTTTCATATATTTAACTTCTGCGATCATTTGGGCTTCTGCGTTGCGGTTGTCTTTGAATGTCTTTATTCACTGTCAGTTAGCTGTTTTTTTATTCGTATCAAACCCTATATCAAGTCGGAAATTGTATCCTCGCTTCTGCGATCAATTGGGCTGCGTTGTGGTTCTCTTTGGACGTTTTTATTCACTGTCAACTATCTGTCTCTTTTATTGGCATCAAACCCTAGATCCAGTAGGAAATTGTATCCTCGGGTGATCCAGTTCTATTCTCTGTGAAAATGAATCCTGTAAACTGTACAAAGCGGACTGCCGACGGTTTAGAACCTCCAAATCTATCTCTGGAGAAGAATAGTGATACCCAGACACATTCGACCCCTAAGTTTCGCGGCGTCACCAAGTAAGATGTTCCTAACCGTTTCGTGTTTGTTTTGTTTCTCTACATTCTAACGTTTCTATGTGACTAGCTTTATGATTTTTTAATGGCCATGGTTGTAGACATAGATGGACTGAGAGATACGAAGCCCAGGTATGGGACCGTACCTGGAAAAGGCAGAGTGCCAAGCGAAATGGTAAACGAGGTTAGTGTTAATTTTTTTGTTCATTTTGCCCAGCCAAATATTTTGCTACATATAGTGTGTTTACTTTGATAGTCTGTTCCTCTTCTTTTAGAAGAAGTTACAGTGTGTTTTATCATAGCTACATCTGTAGTGGCGTTTTTTATACTTCTGAATTTGAGCATATGTATCTGTCACATGTACCGCTTTCGCTTTACCATACGGGGTCGAATATTACAGTCAATTTGGGTGAGCAATATTTTCCTTTGATACTAATCAAGCTTTGTACATTTTTTTTATTCTTATTTTATAACATTGAAGTTTTATAATTATATTTACTGTATCAGGTGGATTTGATTCAGCAGAAAAAGCAGCAAGAGCTTATGATGTTGCAGCTCTGAAATTTTCTGGTTCAACTGCCCAAACAAACTTTCCAGTATGACTACGTTTCATTGAATGTTCTGTTTGAATATCGTTATATAATAAGCGCCGTTACAACCAGGATCAATATGGATTTTCTTTACAGGCGAGCGAGTATGAAAAAGAGATCAAAGAGATGGAAGGCATGACTAACGAACAAGTAGTGGGAATGATAAAGAGGT
>SNQJ01S0250129.1:2287-12888 GCA_010110895.2 Picea sitchensis
GTTGGTGCTTCCTTCTAGTTGGTGCTAGACAAAACAAAGAGTTGGTGCTCTCAGCAAGTTGCAGCTTGCAAAAATAGAGGTTGTAGCCTCACAATGAGTAGGTGCTCATATGTATGATAATGTAAAGAATGTAAATATTACTTATCATATAAATAAGAAGAGGTTTTTACCTTGTATGGGTTTCCTCAAGAAAATTTGTCTCTGTGTATCTCATATGTGTGACTGATGATGAATATGTTATTGCTTATTGCCCTATATCATTGTGATTTTCATTGAGTGTTTTGTAAAGAATTAAAAATAAGTATAATTGTTCAAGCTCGGTAAACAACTAATTCACCCCCCCCTCTCAGTTGTTCAACACTCAATGTAGTAGGAACAACTTCCTAAGGTCATCTTAAATCCCAGGGCTTGACGGACTAACATAAGGATGTGCTCTATCCAAGGGCAACTCATTGTTCTTCCAATACAAAGAAAATACTTTTCCCTTCCTCTTTTTGGGGTATATATATTTTTTTTTAGTCTTTTTCAATATTTTTGGAAAAAGAATAAAAAAATTCTACGTTACAAAGGAGGAATGAGTGTTGCAAACATATGAGTTCAAGGTGCAAGGACAAGAATGATGTTCAAAGCAAGGAAAATTGGAAAAAATTCCTCCTGGGGCCAAAGGTGTTAAGACGCAAAGGCAAATTGCTACAGGGCTTGCGTATGAGGCATGTTTCAGATGGTTTGATTGAGAGAAACATGGATCCAGTATTAGTCCAAAGACACGGGTATGTAAATGTGATTAATAAGACACACAATGGTAATGTCCTTTGATGTAATTTTAACGAGCCCAGAGAAGGTAAGATTGACAATTTTTCATATTTAGAGAGTCTGAAAAAACATAAAAGGAGACTCTGATGGGGTACCTTTTTTGAAGGTAGTCTAGTCGATTCGAAAAAATGGGTAAACTAGAGCCGACAAGACATCTATTCAAAACCATTTTAACGAGTGTGATAAAGACAAGATCACTCGACAATTTTTTCATTTTTAAGGAGTCTAAAAAAAGCTTAACTATGGACTCCATCAGGAATTTTCTTCTGGACCATTTTAACGAGTATGAAAGAATATGGTCACTCGATGATCTTTTCAATTTTAGAGAGTCTATAAAGAGCTTAACTATGGACTCCATGGGGGTTCCTTTTTCATAAATTTAGTCCCTCAAACCTGAAAAGGGGTTAAAATTATATCTGAGGGTACTCTTCTAGAGATCCGAGGCCTCTAGAGTATACCTTTGTTCGTACATTTGACCATCCAGACTGAATAAGGGGTAAACTACTGTCGGATAGACGTGACTTCAAATTTCATTTTAACGAGCATGAAAGGCCACAAGATCACTCGACAATCTTTTCATGTTTAGAGGGTTTGAGAAGGGCTTAAAAGAATACCCGTTATGTTTTTGGAGTCTTGAGGGTGAGGTAAAGAGTGATAAGGAATCATGAAAATGAGGCTCAAACTCGTAATTAGGAAAAACTAAAAAGGACTCCCGAGCCTATAATCATTAGTGATAGCATGGACACCATAATGCAACCATGATCTACCTAGGGAATCCATGTTATGGCTACCACCAAATTACGACACTTATAAAGTAGCAATAATGGTTCTCTATCGCAACTTGGTGGGATCGGTCCTATGGAAAAGTGGAAAAGACAACAAGATGCAGAAAGTGGAAGTGGAATACTGACTTAAATACAATGAGTTGGAAAAAATGACATTTTACCAAAGGACCGTCAAAACGCCCCAAATTTCAAAAAAAATTCCAATACCCAAAGTAATACTTCCCGTGACTATCCAAAGAAGACTCTTGAACCATCTTAAATGATTTTCAGTTTAGAAAAAATGACAAAAAGGTCTGAAAATTGACAAAAAGAGGCCAAACCCTCTATAAATAGAAGCCGGCAGCTCATTATCACCATTGTTAATTCAGAAATTGACTAAAAGACAAAACTGCCCCTTTGTGAAAAGAATTGATTCTAAGAGCCTCGGTGGATGAAACAACCATCTGTTTGGACCAAGTAAGTATAAACTACCTCATCTTGCAATCTAATTTTTCATTTATGCATTTAGTTTCATTTTTTGAGGGGACGTCGACCTTCAAAAGGTCGTCCCTACGTCCACGTGGGTTGTCCGATGAAAGCCCGCATGCACACTCGCTCTATCTTATGTTGGACCACGTGTACACACGATTGTCATCACAACAGCCCACGTGGACCCTCCATTTAGTGCAAAAAAAATTTAAAAAGCAAGAGTTAACCCTCCTAAACTTTTCCCATGTGCAAGATGTATGTGCACTAGAGAGAAAGAGAGCATGAGGATATTAGAGCATTGGTTGGGGAAGACCCTATTATTGTTGCTACATTAATGCAATGTGGATTGTTGAAATTTTTTCAATGTCCTTTCATGCGAGCACAACCTAGGCTATTGAATGCCTTGGTTGACTATTGGCATCCCAACATAGAGGCATTTATGCTAGAGGGGCATTCACTAGCTCCAATGACAGAGGACATATACTTTATGATTAGCCTCTCCAGGAGAGGGGAACTAGTAAACTTCCATATGTTTCCTAATAGGCCTCATAATATATCGGAGTTGATTGGACTCCATTGTGAGGTGGGTACATACCGGAAGAGCTCGCAAGTGCCGATAAGAAATATCTCAGACTTATCACTACAGGCAATCATGTTGCTCATCAGGCAGATTACTAGGTCTGGGGATTTGCATCAAGCGTCCCGTGCACAGATGAACTATGTAGTTCAGTGCTTAAATGCACATATTTTTTATTGGAGCACCACATTATTGGATTGTATGAAGATGCAGCTAACAGACTGTCAGTTGTGGACTCAGAGGAACTTTGGGTTTGGAATGATTCTTTTCTCTTTATTCTTTGAAGGATTGCCTAGTTTCATCCCTCGAGAGGTGGTATGAGGGCATCAGGTCTCTCTTCCCGCAATATGTAGATGGGCAGTGTTGTTGCCATGATAAGGGGGAGGAAGGACCAATGAGTCCTTTGATGACGACTTTTTTATTTGGTTGTTACGACAAATCCCAGTCATAGAGGATTACCCTTATGCTAGGATTGAATTCTCGAGAGACCCTGAGATACTAGTACCTCCCGGCAAGGAGCGAGGAGAGATGGGTAAGTTTGCATGGTTTTTTTTTCTTTTAGTTAAACATATGTAATCTTTATGTTGTTTTTTATATATATCATTTTTTTTACACTAGAGAATTTGATAGATATGTGTCTATTATGTGCAGATGTGGGGCTAGTGTGACTAGCGAATTATGCGAGGAACATGCGACATCCTCAGCCAGGGGCCACACCCACTATCGTAGGGCGACCAACAGCAGAAAAAGAGCTTCTAGATGGTGAGGGTGAGAGGGTTCTGAGACGAGTAGAGCGAAATTTTACCTCGCTCACTCGCACAATCCCCATGGTAGAGATTGAGGATCTACCACCATCTATGCAGCCTCATGTAGTGGGGACACCACGAACATGGGTCTATCTTTTTTGGCATTTGGAAAATGTCATTAATTATTACAATAGGGCCCACAGGCCCCATCCTTAGTTAGGCTGGACTTTTCACGTGTCGAGGGCATAAGCCCCTTGACTCGTTACTGGTCATATTTTTTAGGCGCTTGCACCCACCTATGTACTCTGATGATTTTGATATTATATATGGATTTTTATGTCTTTTTATGTCTTATGGATTATATTTTCCTTTAAAAATCTATTTACATGTGCATGTGTATGTCTTTCTTATATGTGTGCAATATTCCAATCTAATATCTGATTAGCTAGAGCATCTGTGACTTGATTTAATCTCCTAGGAACATGAAAATATATAATATAATCAAAGCTTCGTACTAAGAGACGTACCCTAAGGACTCATCGGTGTAAAGTAGGATCATGAACATGGTAGACTCTATTTAACTGAGACACAACCAGCTGAGTGTCTAAATAGACCCGGAGGTGAGAGATACCAAATGCTAGAGCGTCACAAAGAAAATCAATAATTGTGTTGTATTCGGTGACATTGTTTGTGGTGTCGCCTAAACATATACCTCCTAAAGATAATAACTGGCCCTGAGGTGTAACAATTACCCAAGCTGCGGAGGCAAGCCTCCAAGTGTGTCGGCTAGTGTCATCTACATACCTAATGAACACCTCTGATTCACTCGACATCTGCAATAGTGACAAAAGATGACATAAAAAATGATACATCCATAAATCCAAAAGAAACCAGAAAGTAGTTGTACAAAGACTATACATGTGTTCCAAAAAGTTACCCAAGGTGACCTACCTATGAGTAATACTTCTTGATATAGAGACCATTTCTAGGCTCCGCCAAATCATTTCCATCAAAGTCTACCAGACGATAAGCACCCTTTTTTAGAACCTCTTTTACGATGAAAGGTCTAAACCACATGGGTTTGAATTTTCTTGCCTCTAGGGAGTCCTTATCTTGGTCATAGACTAGGACAAGGTCACCTTCAGAGAAAATCCAAGGATGAACAGATTGATCATACTGACACTTGACCTTTTGTTGGTGAGCCTTGTTGGCATGGGCTGCATCACGACGTTGCTCATTGAGCTGCTCAAGGTATAATAACTGCTCTTCAAGTGGAGAAGTGTTTGGCAGTAACTGTACTGCCAACTTTAGGAATGGGATCTGACATTCTATAGGAAAGACTGCTTCCAGCCTGTAAATGAGTTGAAAAGGTGAGAAACTGGTTGCAGCCTTAACAGACGTTCGGTAAGCCCATAATTCCAAGTATAACATCAAGTGACAAATTGACTTGGTTGAATTGATTGTTCGTTGTAGGATGGTCTTAAGAGATTTATTTACAGCTTCCACCTGACCATTCGCTTGGGGGTAGTAGGGTGACAAATGTTCTTTCCACAACCCAAGATTTGATGTTAATTTGGTCATCATTTGGTTATGAAAGTGACTGCCATGGTCAGTGACAATCTCTCTCGGGACATCGAACCTTGCGATTATCTGGTTGAACAAAAAGAGAGTTGCGGTCTCTCCATCATCTTTAAATGTTAGCATAGCTTTGACCCACTTCATGAAGTAGTCTATGGCTACAATGATATAACTGTGCCCCCTTGCTGAAGGAGGGTTTCATGTAGTGTAATCAATCCCCCACTTGGTGAAGGGACCAACTGTGATGACAGGAAACATGGGAGCAAGATGTGCCCTCATCTTCCGAGAGAAGATCTGACACGGGTGGCACTTCTTGACTAATTCGATACAATCTTTGATTAACATTGGCTAGAAGTAATTGGCTCATAAAATATTTTGGGTTTTTTCCAACCCAGATAAATGACCGCCACATGCTCCAGTATGGCAGTCGTTAAGCATGATAACTGCTTCTTTATGAGTGATACATCGGTGAAGGATGTAATCTACACCTCGGCGATACAAAGTGTCATCGAGTATGAGATAGTTCTTAGCCTGATGACGTATATAATGACTCTCATCGTGAGAATCAGAGGTGGGGCACTTCAAAGTCTAGATATAGACAAGTATATCTCCATACTAGGGATCTAAAGATGCGATCAAAAACATGTCTCCTCTAATAGGCGACTCTTTGAGCATAATCTCACCGAATTCAACCAAAAGTTCTGAGATGAGTTCCACAAAGACCAGTGACTTTTTGGATTTCACCAAAACAAAATCTAAGTTAAATTCTTGGAGGAAAACTATCCATCTACTGATCTTCCCACCAATGATGCGTCGTGTTAATAGGTATTGAAATGGATTCACAACGACAATGACGATGGTCTTGCAAAACAAAATATAATGACAGAACCGTTGAACAACATGAACGACTGCTAACGCTAGTTTTTCGATATGGGAATAATTGAGTTCCAGTCCAACCAGGCCTCGGCTCAGGTAATAAATCACATATTTTGAGAGGAAGTCATCCTCTTGAACTAAGACCATACCGATAGTCGACTCTGCCGCATCCAAGTACAATAAGAAATCTTTGTTATAATTAGGTGGTTGGAGAAGAGGGGTAGTCGTGAGGGAATGTTTCAATGCGCTGAAAGAGTGTTGAGAGGTTTCGTCCCAATGAAAAGGGGAATCTTTCTTTAACAAACACATAAAGCCCTTTGTGATCTCAGCATAGTTGGCTATGAAACGCCTCAAAATGTTTTCTTTTACCCATAAAATTTGAAGCTGAAGGATTGTACGTGGGGGAGGTAACTCAAGTATTGCCTCCACCTTGAGAGGATCGACCATGATCCTTGTTGTTCAGACTATGAAACTGATCAGCCATCCTGACGTTACACAAAAGATGCATTTGTTTGGATTCAAGTGAATCTGGAAGTAGAAACATCGCTCAAAGATAATTCAAAGGTGTGTGGGATGATCCGTTCTCTTGCGAGATCGTAATTATAAATCATCTAAATAGGCTTCGATTATATGCTTGAGATCATGGAAAGAAAAATACATGGCCCATTAGAAGGTAGCTCCAGCATTTTTGAGACCAAAATGAATCTTACGATAGGAAAATGTACCCCATGGAGAGATGAAATTTATTTTGTGATGGTCTTCGGGTTTGATCTGTATCTGATTATATCCTGAAAAACCATCCATGAAAGAAAAATCCTCGCAACCGGTGCATTCATCGACTATCTGGTCAGTGAATGGTGTGGGAAAATTATCTTTCGGATAGGCTTTGTTCAAATCACGAAATTACGTACATACGTGAATCGTGCCTTGTTTCCGGTTTGTTGGACAACTGAGAGGGGGGGGGGGGTGAATCAATTATTACCATGCTTAAACAATTATGCTTCTTTTAAAATATTTGCAGAAACACTGAATGATGATCACAATAATACAGGGAAATAAACAATGGCACATTCAGCATCATTCACATATATGAGAAACATAGAGACAGATATTTCCCGAGGAAACCCATACAGGGTAAAACCTATTTTTCTTTATATGATAAGTAATAGTTACATTCTTTAAATTATCATACATATGAGAACCAACTCATAATGAGGCTAAAACCTCAGTTTTGCAAGCTGCTACTTGTTGAGAGCACCAACTCTCTGTTTTCTATAGAACCCACTATAAGGAAGCACCAACTCCCTGGTTTCTCTAGCACCAACTAGAAGGAAGCACCAACTCCCTAGTTTCTCTAGTGCCAACTAGAAGAAAGCATCAACTCCCTGGTTTCTCTATCACCAACTAGAAGGAAGCACCAACTCCCTATGTTCTCTAGCACCAACTAGAAGGAAGCACCAACTCCCTGTGTTCAAGAACCCACTTGAACCTTTGAGGACTCCAGTCCTCCCTAGCACCTCCCAACCACCCTAAATAATATAAATATTTGCTACTAAAACTTATTACAGTGATATAATATTCAACAATAGCTTACCAGACTCATCACTATTCTGCTGCATTTCGTTGCTCTGTCTGCCTCACTGCCTTCCTGCACACATGACTTGCGCTGTCTGTTCTTCTGCTTTTTATGCTCTTTGCGCCATGTCCATTCACTACACAGTTCCTCTTCTGTTCAATTCAGCTGCTGCACTCTCCTCCTTCTTCACACATGAATCACCTTCAACAAAAACAACAACAACAACAACCCCATCTCCTCTCTGTACCGTGTACTTATAGCTTCTATGAACCTTGTGCATGCAATGTGCGCAATACCTCTGCATACTCACACCGCGTTGATATCCTCCACCTCTCGAGTGCTCTGCCTGATCATCATGGTAACTCTTCAGCTTCTCTAGCAGTTTTCCCACACGTTCAGCATCACTGGATGTTATGCTGAGATTCCTGAACCTCTCTGGTAGTTGAGACTCTTCGTCTTCTCTGTAACAGTCAATATCACCTTCTTTGTTTCAGTTACAGGCTTCAATGCTCATCCATCTGTCAATCCCTTCTAAGAATAGTCTTCCTTCACTTGGACGAAGCTTGGAGACTCTTCATCTCCTCTGGCGATCACACAGAGGTCTCTTCGAATTCTCTAGTAGACGTCATCAATGGTTTCTGGCTGTTTCACTATGTTGTGCATCAGTAGCCCTCTGATCTCCTTCAGGTTTATCTGCGCCATTGGATGAACTTAATTAATATTGCCTTTAAATTGGGTTTCGACATTTCGTCATTCCTATGCCCAAGTGTCTTGACACTTCATGTCACGATCTCCGAAGCTTCGATAGAGAGATTTTCTATGCTAGCTCCTTCCTCTATATGACCATGTCCATGACCAAGCACTTATGCTTAAAGTTCTTTTCGTGAATTCACGTTTCGTGAGTCTAGAGATGAGGCATATCGACTCTCCAAGTCACGATCGTCGATACCCCGAAATGGTGTGGGATCAACGGTCCCAATCAATACTTGATTTGACGGTTCAGATTCAGTTGAGATTTAACACATCGCGATTTCGAAACTCTTGACGTTCAGTGTTTTTGTCACTTCAAAGTCTCGATCCACGAGACTCCATAAAGAATTCGGATCAATGGTCCATATCATATCTTGATCTGACGGTTCAAATTCAGTCGGGATTTCACACATCACGATTTCGACATTCCTCTGGTGAATGTTCTTGTCACTTCCAAATCCCGATCCACGAAACTCTGTAAAGCAGTGATATAAATGGTCCAGATCACATCTTGATCTAATGGTTGCAATTACGTCGCGATTTCTCATATCGCGATATCGGGTAATATTCTTTGATATCTTCAACATTTGATCTGCGAAACTCTGAAATGGACTGAGATCAACAGTCCAGATCTGATCTTGATTCAACGACTGCGATTAAGTCACGATTTTTCACATCGCAAAATTGGGATTACTTTGGATGATATTACTTGACATCTCCAACTCTCGATCCCCGAAACTCTTACATGGACTTGAATCAATGGTCCAGATCTGATCTTGATTCAACGGATTCGATTAAGTCACGATTTTGCACATCACGAAATCGGGATTCCTGTGGATGATATTACTTGACATCTCCAACACTCGATCCTTGAAACCCCAAAATGGACATGGATCAACGGTCCAGATTCAATCTTGATTGAATGGCTGCGATTAAGTCGCGATTTTGCATATTGTGAAATCGGGATTCCTGTGGTTAATTTTCTTTGACATCTCCAACACTCGATCCTCGAAACCCCGACATGGAATGGAACCAACAGTCCATATTCAACCTTAATCTGACGGCTAAGATTAAATCACGATTTCAGATATCATGATTTCAAGAGGTCAGGGAGCATCGTTCCTTTGACTCTCTAATCAGCGAACTGACGATCTATCCCCACGTGTCCTTCCTAAAGATGGACGGTCCTCCTTCTTTAGGGATTTTTTGAGCCCTCTACTCCTTGCACTTTAAAGAATGTGCAGGTTCTCCTCGATCCAACAGTGGTCGGACCCTTCGCTGGGATCTAATTCCTGAGATCTATCCTCCATATCTGCGCGCTCCTCTTGTCTACATTGAGATTTGACGATCATCGGGAATTCGGGATGGGATCCAAAGATCACCGACGCTTGTCCTCCAAGATTTAAACATCCTTCTTAATTGGAATAATTTCTAAGTGTCAAAGGCCTTGACCTTTGATCCGCCTGTGATCCTAAGTACGTTATCTCCCGTGAGATTTAGCCATGAGTTAACCTCATCCCTGGTGCACACCTACGCACTGCATTCAACTCTGCGCTAATTCCTCCTGAGCTTACGTGGTTCCTGTTTTTCCATCGAAGCACACTTTGATCCTGCCATCAATGACAAGCTTACTTTGCCTGATAACCTGCCAACAATCCTCTACCCTATCTCTTCTGAACTTATCGAGCTTGCTCTGTAGCGTCTTCCTAAAATACTTATGATGCCTGTCTATTACATTCTTCCTATACTCATGCCATCTTCATCGTTGTACTTGCCATCAATGACAAGCATACGCTACCTGTTAAACATTTTCCAACAATCTCCCCCTTTGGCATTGATGGCAACAAAGGCACCCAGATTATTTTCTCCCCCTTTGACATCAATTTCAAAGAGAACATGCTCCCCCTGAGCTGTTGTAGTATTTTTAGGAGGTATCAGATATTAAACCAATGCAAACTCCCCCTATGCCATTCTTATAGTTCTTTACATTTCATAAGATAAGAGCATAATAAGAACAAGATCACTGAGAAATACACATCCACAAGAGACACAACATTTATCTTGGGAAACCCTCTAGGGGAAGAAAACCCAGCAAAAACTTCCTTATCATACATAGCTTATACAATGTTCAAGAGATAACTCAAACCAATACAGAAAAGTCCTCCTCAAGAGATGCGCAACCCTTCTTCTCCTCTCTCCAACTTGAAATTGCAGCTTGCCAGTTAAGAGAATGAGCAAGTGAAGTGTGTGTAAGAAGTGAGGCGCTAGCCTCTTATTTATATCAATCTGGTACGTGTGAAGAGTCACCATCTGGCAGGGCCGACCTCTCACACTGGGTGGGTAAACCCACCTTTAATTAATTATGTCCCTTCCATTATAACTGTTGGGGCCAACTTCTTATTCTGCACTTTGTAATTGTCCGATGACCAATC
>SNQJ01S0250130.1:0-11491 GCA_010110895.2 Picea sitchensis
TCAAATTAAAAAAAAATCCATTAATGCTCATTTAAACTAATTTATTTTTTTAAACATATATAAATTATTTTGAGAACATGAATTATTTTGAAAACATGGAGAAACAAAAAAACGAATCCAAAGCTAAGAAAGTCAAACTAAAATATCCATACTTTCCATATCGGATTCACTTTTCATATTACTATGACAACACCCCCTCTCACCCCATTTAACATTTGAACACACCACTTTTTCAAAATTCAATTGACGAGAGAATATTTATAGAGAATATTAATTTGAACACCAACACTTCAATTCAATTTGAACACACACTTTTTTTTAATTTGACAATATTTATAGAGAATATTAATTTAATAAAAATAAATATTATTATATTTAATTTTTTAAAAATAAAAATAAAAATATTTAATTTAATAAAAATAAATATTATATAGGGATCCATCTTTCACCATGACTTAATCAAACTCATAGTCATTGAACAGTTGAAGAAGGAAGGGAAGGATTGGTCCACTTTTCTATTTGTATCTAATTACCAAATTGACCTGCCTATTTCTCCTTCAAAATTCAAGATTCCTAGGAAGAAGACTCTAATACCTTCCTCTGCTACCTCATTTGAAGTACCACAGTCCTCTCAAGAGTCTATTCCTCAAGAACCTTCACCTGTCCAAGTGTATAAAAGAGATAAGAGAAAAGGAAAGGCTAAAGAGGTAGTTATTGAAGAACAACTAGAGCCTCCTATGGAGCTTCCTCAAATGTAAATTGAAGATAATCCCCAGACTGTCCAAGTTAAAACTGGTACACCAGCCCTCAGAAAGTCATCCAGAAGAAAACTTGTACTAGCAAAGGAATCTCATCCAAGCACTGAGGTTATCAAGCCTAGAACTAGGTTGTCAAAATTCAAAGTTTCTCCTCTTGGAAAGGAAGCACTTGAGGCCATAGTCCAATTAAGTGAATCTCCAACAGAGCCAACTCCAAAGACAGATCAAGGACCTAAAACTAATTGGGCTCAATTACTCAAGGATGTAGATAGACAACTCAAAGAAGTTCAAGAGAAGAACCAGAAATTATATCAAGAGAATGTTACACTCAACAGACAACTTTCAAGTCAAATAGATGAACTAGCAGAGGAGTGTAATCAGCTCAAGAGGAACATAAGGAAAAATATGATTCAGAGGAAACAATTGGTTAATATGTACAAGCATAACCTCAGCTTGAGAACAGACAATAGGACGCTGACTGAAGACATATATTTGGCTAAGAACATGCTTAGTAAGAAGAACTTGGAAATCTTCTTGAAAGAGACCACTTCTCCCAGTTCTTCCAAGCAAGATGATTGATTTACAGGGGTATTTTCAAAGTTTTTGTGCTCAAGTTTTGGTGTTCATGAAGGGGCTCACTGTCCATCTTTTTGTCTTCAAAATGTTGAACAGTTATTTTGTTCTTTGCCTATAATAACCCTTAAGAAGTAAGAGGCAGGTATATTAAGGTTTTGATGAGTACAATTCCAAGTCACTTGCAGAGAATTTTGTCTAAAAAGACTACTTCCATCCTTCAATTCACCTTCAAAGTCATTTGTTCATGCATAAAGGTCAAAACAACCATCTACAATAAGTTGGTAGCGCAAACTGTGTTTTTCCGGTGTATTGCGTTACCAACTCTTCAACCTTCTGCGTGGAGGAGTTTTGGTCAACTTTGACCTTTTTCTTCGGTTTTTTAAGTGGTGGCTCACAGTCCAGGTGGTGGATACAGCTCAAGGGAGACTCCTACAGCCTCAAGGAAGTTCATGTGGTAGTCGAAGACTTGATTTTAGATAGGGATTCCTATTCCTTAAAAATAGGATCACATCCTACCTTCTTGTAATCAGATTAGATTTCATTTGATAAGTGGCATTCAGATCCATCTTTTGAGGATCCTAGTCGAAGTTTGTAAAGGCTATTTAAGCCCATTGAAGCTACATTGTCAAAGGTTCGAATTTGGAGATTTGACTAGACTCTTGTATTGAAAGAATTTTTTGAATACATATTGGAAATGGGGTTGTGGCTAGGGAAATTTTTGAATACATATTGGAGATGTGTTGATGGGGTTGTGGCTAGGGAAACCCTAGCCGTAGCCCTGAACGCGGGATCTTGTGTGGGTGCTCCTCTTCTAGCCGTCTCGTTCTTTCTTGGCCTCAGTTTGATGTAGGAGTTTCCTCTTTTGGTGGTGGTCGTGCTCTCTCTTGGATGTATTTGGTTATCTTTTTATTTCCCGGTGTGATGAATGGTGGCCGCGCTTCCCTTGTGCGGATCTATTTTGTTTCCGGTGTGATGCTTTTCCTGTGGGTGCACCGTCCTTGATCTGGTGCTTTATCGTGTTTTCTTTTGGTTTTCGATTCAGATTTGGTCTTTTGTTGTCTGATCCGATGTATGTAGGGTTCTAGTCTGTTTTTGCTACAACCTTTTGTGCACGTGAAGTTTTTTCTGAAGTTTCTTGTGGTTGGATCTAGCCGATCCATCCCTACTAGTTCGTTCAGGGCTTGATGCATTGTTAGGGTTTTCTCGGTGGCCTTGGTGGCTGGGGGTCCTTGCGCTCTTCTCATGCTCCGTTTTTTTGTGGGGTGGATGATGGGGTTGTTGCTTCTTTTTCGGTGTTTGAGTCAGAGCTTTGAGGTCCTTTCTTTTCGGGCATGCGATGTTGATTTTGAGGCCTCGGTCAATGCTTTGAGGTCCTATTAGGGCATGCAGTTTATGGCTTTCTATTCCATGGTTGGGGGACTCCTTTTCTTGTTGTCCCTCTAGTTCCATATCTTGAGGGGTTTACTTGCCTCTTTGGCCTCGTCTGTCCAGGTTTTCTTTTGGTCTGCCTCTGCAGTTTTTTATTGGTTGAGTTTGGTGGCTATTTTTTTCATGTAGATTTCAATTGTTTTGGAGCCGCTTCTAGAGGGCCATTTTTTATGCGTCTTTCTTCCTCTTGGGGTTAAAATGTTTTCTCAGACTAAATGCATTCTCTCTGCATGCATTATTTAGAATGCAATTTTTTTTTCTTTTAATAAAAGTTACTCTTTTTTCCTTCGCAAAAAAAATACCCCAATTAAGACACATCATACTTTTATTTCCTAACATGTGCTTATTGGACTCTTCCCTAAGGGAAATAAGGTTGATAAGATGTATCAATTTTAGAATCTTCCCTAAGGAAAACAAGGTTTGATTAGATGTATCAATAGTATACATGTGTATTGCACTCTTCCCTAAGGAAAACAAGGTTGATTAGATGTATCAATAGTATACATGTGTATTGCACTCTTCCCTAAGGGAAACAAGGTTTCTTAGATGATTCAATAGTATAATATGTACGTGTTGCACTCTTGGCTAAAGGGAGTGAGGATGATTAGATGGAACAATGGTGATTTGAATAGTATAAAGATGATTATTTTCCAAAGAAGAATT
Source organism: Picea sitchensis (assembly GCA_010110895.2). Taxonomy (NCBI): domain Eukaryota; kingdom Viridiplantae; phylum Streptophyta; class Pinopsida; order Pinales; family Pinaceae; genus Picea; species Picea sitchensis. Next base: position 3,426 of record SNQJ01S0250130.1, read on the forward strand.
TGATTTCCTTATCAAAACATTTTTTTACAAATGATCTATGTGTTTCCTCCTAACGTTCAAATCCTAGGGGGGAGAGGTATGTATATATATGTAAACTTTAGCAATCAAATCATTACACAGAAGGAGTCCCTTATCTCACAAAATCTTGGTTGTATCCTTAAAATTAAATTATTATTATTAAAAATAATTAATTTGTTACCATTTATCACTAATATTTAGAAACTAAAAATAAATAATTTTTAAAAAGTAAAAATAAATAGTTTTTAGAAATTCAAAACAAATAATTTAATTATTTGAATTACCAATAAAAGAATCACTATCACATATTATTATTTGAATCCAATGTTAGAATAGACTATGACTAAATTTCAATGGATGTGATATAAATCATTTGAGATGAATGGTTTAGTTAATTTTCTCAAATATTTATATTTTTATCAATATGTCTTTGTTTTAAAAAAACTGAGAAATATTATATTGATAAAAAATGGACGGTCGAAATACACACAAAATTACAATCAAGAGAATCATACTGGGAAATATTATATTGATAAAAAATGGCCGGTCGAAACACACACAAAATTACAAATAAGAATATCCAGTCCGAGAGACATGGATAATATCAATAACAATCCTTCTACTTAAAATTAGAAATAAGAATATCCAGTCCGAGAGACATGGATAATATCAATAACAATCCTTCTACTTAAGGAAGGAGCCGTATGATGAATGTCTATAGAGATAATCAGGAGCCGTATCTACAGCTTCTGCATATATGACCACCATTCATTCTCACATCCTCCATCTTATTTTCAAAATAAAAAATCGTATCAACCTATGAACTTTCTATTGTAAACTGCGGAAGACATTTTCAAGCTACTACATACATTCATAAGCAGGAACTTCCTTCTAAGAAGGAAGATTTATTACATACATTCATAAGCAGGAACTTCATTATAAGAAGGAAGATTTATGATGGGCGAGGAGAGAGGAGACGAGTGAATGAGAAGAGGAGGCACTGTGCGATAGCCAGTAACATCATGAGAATTGCAGCCTTTTGTAGAACCCACATCCAGTGGTTAACTAAGAAACTGCGGAGATGACTCCCACGTCTCAGAACACTCAACTCTTCAAAGAATACGTGAAGAAGGGCGGCTATCATTGCAACCGAGATGAGTCCTGAAAGCATAACTGGACTCCACCAAATCTCATGCCCTCTGTTCTTCTCCATAGAAAAGACGGCAGTCAAAATCCCGGTTTGACTCACGGCGTAAAGATTTAATAAGTTGTATATACCAGGTACAGCGTTCTCCCGTAGCAGCTGACTATTATTATCATCATTATCATTTCCAATAACAACATGATCAACAATGGTCAAGTAAACGGCCCCGTTGTTGTTCAGGTGATGTGCCATGACTAACCCGATTGCCCAAATGAAAAGAAAAGTAAGCATTGTTAAATTAGCTTTCAAAGATATATTTAAGCCTGCAAATAACAGATATATAAATTGAAATTGAAAAGATCCATACCTCATCTGGAAAAGGTGAGAGAAATGTCAAAAGGCTCAACAGACAATTAAGAGAAACACATACACAGGACCAGTTCATAGAAATTGAAAAGATCGTCGTTCTATTTAAATGGGACATCGGACCAGTGATCAAATTTGAAGGGTGTGTTCTAATTTCAGTGAGAAGGGTATATAATCATGCAGCCTTTCCACCATGAAAAATTTACAGAAAATTTACATTTCAATTGAAAACAATAAATTAAGCTAGCACTTCATAAAAAAATGTGTTAAATAAAATATTAGGTTTTCAATCAAATTTGGAAAATATTACAATTATAACAACATCAAATAGATATTTAGTCAAATTTGAAAATGAAAAATTCATAAAACAACAAAATTTGTAAATTGTATTAATTCTAAAAATGAAATAGTACATTTTGTCCCTAAAACAAAGGTATATTTAATGTTTTTACCCATCATATTCCATCTTTCCCCAACTCTCGTCCCCCAATTCTTGTCCTTATACCAGCATAGCCCCAAAAAGGCTATTATGTAATACATCCATTACAAAAACTTTGGAAATTAACTGCCACCCCAAAAAGACTCTCCAAAAAAGCTATTATGTAATACATTCATCGAAAAAGCTTTGGAAATTAACTGCCACCCAAAACACCCCAAAAAGACTATTATACAAAAAAGCTATTATGTAATACATCCATAAAAAAAACTTTGGAAATTCACTGCCACCCCAAAAAGTCTAAAGTCTATTGTGTGATACATTTGTCCAAAAATCTTTTGGAAATTAACTATAAACCCCCCAAAAAATCTGTTATGTAATACATTTGTCCAAAAAAAAATTGTAATACATTCTATGACAAACTTTAAAATGTTATATAAATTTGTAATACATTATTTGAGCAACTTTAAAATGTTATATAATTAGTAACACATTCTATGACAACTGAATGATCACATTTAAGATCCTCGTTCTATTTAAATTATGGATAGGAATTTACAGAGCCCAACTGAATGATCACATTGGGTTCTGTTAGCTTGTCTATCTTTCTAAATAAAAAAGCCTACATTTTCTTCATAATTTCGAAGACATCTTATATAAAATTGAAGAATCAAAATTGAGTTGCCATACTACCATACAACATCGCTGGAGCCTGGCAGCCAAGACACGGACGTGACCATATATTTTCTCAAAAGAAAATTTTGAGAAGGTAGGTTAATGTAGAGTATTGGCTTGAGAGGAGGTGACCCTATATTTTCTCATTTTGAGAAGGTAGGTCAACCTAGAGTATTGGCTTGAGAGGAACTGGTTTTATCAAGATAACGTCAATAAAGCAATGGAGGAGAATGGCTTGTATGGGAGGAGAATGGCTTGTATGTGATATTTCCGCCTTGAAGAACCCTGCCAATTTATTTATTGAGAAATAACCATTGAATTTGACTTTCTTATTTTAAAAAGTAATAGAAATTGAAAGCAATTATTCAAATTCTAAATCAATGGGAAGCTAAGTGGTTTCCAGCAAGGTGTTTGCACATGTTCACATAATATTTTTGAAGGCAACAATTTGGTTTTTGGATGTATTTCTTCTGATCTCCTTGCCTGGTCCTCATCCATTAATATTTTTGAAGGCAACAATTTGGTTTTTGGATGTATTTCTTCTGATCTCCTTGCCTGGTCCTCATCCATTAATAGCACAAACTTTGTTCTAATCTCCTTGCCTGTCTGGTCCTCATCCATTAATAGCACAAACTTTGATAGAATCTAAAACTCCTCATCCATTAATAAGACAAACTTTGGTAGAGTATTGAATGTCGAGCGAGAAAAGATTTATGGAAGGCTAGGTTAAATTACATATGAAAGGTGGTTGAGTGAACGAAGCGTATTCAAGTAACACGTTTCAACTTTCTCCTATATGACTTTACGAGAAAAAAAAATACATGTATATTTTGAAAATAAACTTTCCATCTATTCTCAACCTTGAAACTAGATTGTAGCCTCTGGAACTTAAAAATCTGGTTCGCAGCTCTCCAACTACAATGCGTGGTTCCTAGCTTTTTAGGCGAGGTATCAAAACAAAATGGATTCCAATAACATGTTGGCAGGGTTCCTAAGGCAAAGGGCAGGTTCCAAGGCCCTAAAACGTCCACGGGCCTTTGTCTGATGTCCTCCATCCTTCCACCTGAATCAAGGTCATTCACGACAAAACTGGGAGGAAGCAGGAGCTTAATTCTTAAATGTCGCGAACGGCTCCTGTTTATGTTACCAAAATATTCACTCGACAGGGTTCCCTGGGTGAGGGTAAGAATGGTGGGCTGAACTTGGTCACGATGATGAATCCATTCTTCACACACATTCAAAAGGTTATCGGGTGGGCTTGGATGTTCTGAAATAAAAAACTGTAATACGTGGTTGGTACTTGGGCCTATAGTTCAGTGGTAGTCTGGTGGAGCATTTGACTACAGACCAAGACTCAAGAGGTCACTGGTTCGAACCCAGTTGGGTCCTCTATTTAAAACTGGTTTCATAATGAAGATTTTATTTCGAATCATTTGCAACAGATAGCTTTTCATGCTATTTTATTGATATTGATAATAAACTAAGAAATTGGCAAACACAATTCAGAGTCATGGCCGGAATAAAGAAAGGGGGAGGATGGTAAGGTAGGGTGAGGTTAAGCCGGGCGAGACCGGGTAGGGCAAGACCAGAGGTGAGGCGAGACTAGGTCGGGACAGACATTCTCCGTAAAGATGCGGAGTACCAACACGGACCCCGTGCACCCACCTTTACTTTTTTCAGGAAGAAAATCCTTGCAACCCCGGCCGGAGGGCGGGAGCAATAACTAACCGAATCTAGGTTATCACCCCAACTATCGAAAGCTTTTCACTCTCGAACCAATCTAACTGGCCAAAGCCCAAACTGCTTAAGGAGGAACAGGAATGAGCTCCATGATGGACTAGGTCCAGCATATACGCGCTCTCTCCGGGCGCAGGCCAAAGTGAAATCCGAATCATTTGCAACAGATAGCTTTTCATGCTATTTTATTGATATTGATAATAAACTAAGAAATTGGCAAACACAATTCAGAGTCATACTATTCATCAGGAAATAACAGATATAAATTGAAATTGAAATAACAGATATAAATTGAAATTGAAAAGATCCATACCTCACATGGAAAAGGTGAGAGATGTCAAAAGCCTCAACAGACAATTAAGAGAAACACAGAGAAACAAATACACAGGACAAAGCACCAGTTCTACGTTCTATTTAAAGCATAATATCCAGTCTCGTTGCAATTGCCGTTAACTGACGGAAAGTAACCTCAGACGGAGAGTGGTTGAGAATGCGATGCCAAAATATCTTGAGGCGTTTACCCGGTCGACATGCGACGGTATGCATAGTATCCCAGTCTCGTTGCAATTGCTTTATTCAACATTATTAAAACAATTGTTAAAACAATGGACCCCTGGATGTGACCCGACGATATGGCATTATTGAAGCGTTCAAAATTAGCTGGCTATGCGACGGCCATGTCCTTTGTCCTCTCCATATACCGCGAATTGCTTGTCGACATCCGTTGTCTTTATTGTAAGACAGAATTATGTTTTTTTTAAGTTGTTGGTAAGGAGGCAGTGTTATGCAGCGTTGCTGCTCTTGTTAAAGCATAGTATTCCAGTCTAGTTGCAATTGCTTTATTCAACTTTTTGCGGCTTTTAGATGATATATGAGGGTGCTCCAACTTCGTAAGGCCATAATTCTCAAACCGTGAGGAGTTATGTGGCATTCTACATACCACTAGAAATGACATGAAATGTACTATCCATATAGAATAGTATTATCTGAAAATATATCATAACTCATACCATTACCCATCAAACAAACTTGGGTCCATTGCCCAAATCTGGGGTCTCCAACTTCTCATGGCCATAACTCTCTAACCGTGAGGAATTATGTTACGTTCCACATACCACCGGAAATGACATGACAAACACTATCCATCAAAATATATTTTCCCTGACAAATTCATTTTCCTTCATCTCATTATTCTACAATTAAGCATGGGTTCTCTTACTCCACAAAGCGTCTCCCGTGAGGGCTTTCACCATAAGAGGACCACTTTGGAGTTCATCCATATTTACTTCTTATCAACCATGACAAAATAATAATGAGTTCATCCATATTTACTTTTTATCAACCATGACAAAAAGATGAGAGCTCATACCTAAAAAGTAACAAAGCTGTAAAGATGAGCTGGAATGAAGAATAATGCACGGGTCTGATCAGATGCCAAAAACCTTGATACGAACCGGAACTGCTAATAGCACATACACGACCTGAAATATGTGTGTAGCCCATTCAGTTATATTGTCCCCACACACACTGAATTGATCCCGTCAAAAAATGTCAATTGGAACAGATAAGAATTTGATATTATCTAGACACAATTACCTGAACGCTGACGGCTACTCGATTGAATTTACAACGACGGGACACCGCTGGTACCCAGTCTTTACTTGGAGAGGCTTTTCTTAAAAAAAAACTCTTCATGCTTTAAGGGACGATGTTGCGTGGCTTGGAGTGTTCTATCGCTGTCCCTTTTTATTCTCCATTATGTGATCATAGAACACATAGTTGGTAGCTTCCCAGGAAAGGGATTGGATCGGTTGGCATTTGTTAGCGTAAAAATTAGATGTTACTACTGGTTGACATTTTACTTTTGTGGAGCCTCCCCTCTCTTGAGAAATATATTTATTGACTCCACGGTTTCTAGAAAAGGGTAGAATTATTATTTGAGCTGGCAAGATGATAGAACACGTAATTGGTACAATATCTATGAGGCCTACATCAACGGGATATAGTGATTATAATAAAGTATATAATGATTATAATAAATTTAAATAAAGTATATAGAACTTTTTTATTTCTATGATACTACACAGTGAAGAATATTTAAAAAAATCATTTTTTCACTTAACTCATATTTGACTTAATTTTCTTAATAAATTTAGCAGAGTATCTTCTTTTTTCTTTAATCATACCTCTTAAATGATATATCAACTTGACATATACGAAAATATAGAAGCCCTATAAGTCAATTAAAATAGAATAAAGTCCATTGAGTTGCCTCATACAATTTTATTTTAATACTTATAATATGATTAAAATAGAATAAAGTCCATTGAGTTGCCTCATACAATTTTATTTTAATACTTATAATATGATTGAGTTAAAAAAATATTAAACTGCTATCGGCCTTACATGAGAGCAAATTGTGATTACCGGCGCCATTAATTCAAAAAAGTGGAAAATGGCGCCAATCGGCATATATCAACCACTTTTTACTTAATGTGGTTGTTGCTAGTTGATGGCCGGTATGCCTAAAATAACATTAATACATTAATGTATTAAAAACATTAAATATATTAAATTCATTAATACATTAATGTATTAAATACTTTAATGTATACATTAATATATACATTCATAATGCTTTACTAATATATTAATGTATTAATTATTAATAATGCTTTAATGTATTAATGCATTAATTGTATTAATATATTAAATACATTAATGTATTTAATGGATTTAATTTAATGTATTAACATATTGAATACATTAACGTATTTAATACATTAATGTATTTAATACATTAAATACATTAATGTATATAATAGTGTATTTAATACATTTAATGTATTAAATACATTAATGTATTAAATACATTAATGTATTAAATACATTAATGTATTTAATACAATGTGTATTAAATATATTAATGTATTCAATACATTAATGTATTAAATATATTAATGTATTTAATACAATGTGTATTAAATATATTAATGTATTCAATACATTAATGTATTTAATACATTAATCCATTAATATATTAATGTATTAATACATTAATCCATTAAATACGTTAATGCATTAAATACATTAATGTAATTTATGCATTAAAGCATTATTAATAATTAATACATTAATACATTAGTAAAGTATTATTAATACATTAATATATTTAGTAAAACATTATTAATGTATTAATACATTACTACATTGGTAAAGCAGTATTAATACATTAATACATTAGTAAAATATTATTAATACATTTAGTAAAGCATTATTAATGTATTAATACAATAATATATTAGTAAAACATTATTAATACATTAATATATTAAATTCATTAAATTCTTTAAATACATTAATGTATTAAATATTTTATAAATAAAAACATTAATATGAATCAATACATTAAAAAATATCAATATATTAATAATACATTATAATAATGTATTAATTCATTATTATAAATGTATTAATAAAACACTAACAAATACATTACCTAATAAATTATAATAGTATATTAACTCATATTTTAATAATGTATTATTAATATCATACCTTATTAATGTATTAATAATGTATTAATGTTAAAGTAATACATTATTATAAAATACTAATATATTATTATTATTAATACATTATTATATAATAATAAAGTAATACATGAATAAAACATTAATACATTAAAAA